>JBBMEF010000004.1:10134802-10202986 GCA_037832685.1 Sicyos baderoa
GCAAATATTTCCAGATGTGGACAAATATGCAATTAGTTTCCAAAAAGTGCACATTCCTTGCAATTTCCCTATTTTTTTTAGTATAAATTTGGGGAAGAGATTACAAAATACCGACTCTTCCAGGATTCGAAACTATGACGCTGGTGTTGAACTGGTGTACAACCAAACAATGAAATCATTGCGCCACTGACCATTTCAAACATATAGGGGATAATTTGATCTCGAGAATTAATTATTGAACTAAAAAAAGAGTGAAAATCTGGGAGTGGCACCATATTATACAGCTTTCAACTTGACAATACAAAAACTTGGAAACTGTGCAACAAAGACAAAAGAGAAAAATGAGGCTTTTACTGCTGTTTGTAAACAGATCATTTGCAAGTTGGGGCTTCAAAATTTGGAAACACTATGAAAGCAATGGACAATGGAGCTACAAGTATTGGAGAATCCACATCATTAAAAACAGGGTTCAGTTCTGGAATGTTTCCATCTTCAGTTAGCTCTAATGGGACCCCATTTAGAACCATGGTTTGGCTTTGAAGGTAACCATCTTTTGGAGTCAAGTGATATTCCTCTCTTGGTATGGACAAGTCTGATGCCTTGTTTCCAACCCAACTTACTGTTTTCTTAATACCTTCCATGAAAGAGCTCCCTTTGCGTATCCTCTTCAGCTGGATAGTTAAGCTGTTCCGAACGCTCACTACGAAACGTGTCTGATTGTTTAAGTTGATAAACAGTGCAGTCACACCAGCCTGCAACAAGTCGAGATCGACAAAACTGACTTAAAAAGGAATCTTGACAATCAAGATGGGAAACACAGCACGTGGCGAACAACAATTATGTAAGTTTATCTATCCTAAGACAGATCTAGAAGAGGCCGAGATGCTTCATGTCTTTCGCAAAATAATGTTTACTCAATGATGATCAACTACAAGCTCGCAAGCATACAGTAGGATAGTGTATAGTTGCTGAATGTATGGTATTTAATATGATCTGATACATGAGTGGACAACAAAAGGAGAGTAGAGTAATTTGAGCCATGTTTTGTAAGGATTATTGAAACTTGAGGTTCAAGGATATTCAGGCTGAAAGAATAAGGCATGCTTTACACTTTAGTAAAATTCTACATTCCAACGACTTTTTTTAGTTGATGAAGAAAAAATATTATGCATTCCAACAACTTAGGTATGCCTTTTGGAGATATGAGCTTACAAGATTTCAACCAGTGGCAAATCTCAAAGACATATCATACATTGCAAAAATTTCGATTGTTTGTCGCTAGTTACAATTCAAAATAACTTGAGAGATAGAAAAAGTAGTGAAGCCTTACCCTTTCTTTCGAGCAGTGAGCATAAGCGCGTAAAAACGGAGACGTGTCACTATTGACAGCAAGAACACCCGTTCCCATAAGCTGATGCCATAGAAGTGCACTATTCATAAAAGACAAACATTTCAGGATCTGATGAGGCTGAAAATGAAAAACAATGACACTAACTTCGACCAAATCCCTTCATCACTTCCCAGCATAAAAGAGAAATTTTCAATGTCTAAATATTCTTGCCTGTAAAAATCTGGATTTGGTACGAACGTGCCGGTGTTTAGAAGACCATAATTTCCACCAATTAATGATTGTCTGCAGTAAACCTTTGTTCTGTATTTGGCTGCCATACCCAACTGATCTAAGTACCTAAGTGATGTAACAAGCACAAGAGAAAAATTAAAAAAAAAACATAGCTTTGAGACTCTCATTCTTCAGGAAAACAAAATTAGAAGTTGAAGAAACTAGCTATACAAAAAATTACCAAAAACTGTTGACGAATCTGTTGGATACATCACGGCCACCGCTGTTGTAGGCCCCTCCAGATTCCCCGACCCATGCAGAAGCCCATGGACCGTATGCTTGGATGGTTTGATCAAGTTTACTGAATGTTTCTGATACTCTGCTGAGCTGTTGGGGATCCAGTATCTTTTTCACTAGATTGGGATCAACACCTAGAGTGCAGAGAAGAAATTTAGAAGAAGGAAATGTGATCTTTTTTAATAGGAAACGTAAACTTTTCATTGATATATATAAAAAAAAGTACAAAAGTCATATCGGTAATATTGATCTATGGTCATTAATTAAAAAATGTTCAATAATTGTTGACTAAAAATCAAGCTTACAGTTAATAGAGTAATCTAGAGTCTAGACAACAAGGACATGCATACCTAAAGGTTCCTCAAAATGGAAATTGTTAAGTTTCAAGAGTTCAGAAAGCATGTTGTAAGCAGGTTTTAGGTTTTAAAAAAACTTTAACAAAGCTCGGTAACTTTCCAACTGGTAACACAAAGAAGGCAAGTATTAAACGTTTTTACCATATTAGCACACCTGGACCCAAGTTATATATATGATGCGTGACGACATTGACTACATTTGATCCTGAAACCTGGAGGAGTTTTTCAAACCAATTCTGCTCATAAAATCCTCCTGGTGCTATAAGTGATGGTTTAGAGCTGGAATCTTTGTACAGCTCGTCGATGATACTCTTAAGAAGGATCAGGTCTTTTCCGTACTGTTCAGCAGCAACGCTAGCGCCAACACCACTTCCGCTCAATTCATTACCTTCAATGGTAAGAAGTCATTCACTTATCTTGGGGCAACAAACTTGATAAAACTGTACATACAGTTTACAGTGCATACCGAATTCCCACGAATCTATTGCATATCCCTTAGAAATGGTGTACTTCATAAAATCAAGAGCATTACTAGAGTCCCAATTTCCTCCCCACTGAATTCTACCAATCTTGTGCCTCCCATGAAGTGCATTCAGGCCAAATGTCACAATGGCTCTGAAACAATAAGATATATATTAGGGAACAGTGAGGTGCAAGGCATGTAATCAAATGATTCTGACTGTGTGCTGAAATAAGAAGGTTGTACTACTTTATTATTTTTTTTGAAATCAGTATAGGAAGTTCTATGAAGAACCAGTTCTATAGGGATTGCACAATGAGCAAACCTTACCCTGTCCTGGCGAATAGATGGTTTAGCTCGTCCCACCGATTCATGTGTAAACATCCCTTTGAAAACCCAAATAATCCTGAGCTTATCTTTTGAAATTGTCTGCAAGGGACTTTCAAGCTTTGGACATCATACAGTACTTGGTCTTGCAAAGAGCCACCTATTCTTATCCTTAAATTGTGGAAAGCTATTTCCAGAAGAGTGATAATATCAGAACTCAATAAATAATCAATAGTGTCCAAATTGAAAGATAAAACAAAAACCTTGAATAGCCTTGGCAAAAAGAGGATGAGATAGGTTCTGCATAAGAAAATCGATTTGCCATACAAAAAATCAAAATCCAATAAATAAACAAATGCAATTAAAGCAATTTCTTTGAAAATCCTTACCAAATTGATAACAGAAGAGTATCCCCATGGACATTGGTTGTAATCACACTTATCATGAGGCCACCAATCCATGGTAGCACAGATATAGTTATAGTCAGTTTCTGCAACTTTCGCATTAGCATCGATCACAATTCTAGCATGTTCGATGTCTTGAGCCCAAATAGCAGGAAGATAAACTATAACAAGAAGTAAGAAAAATCTGACATCCATTGCTTGGGAGATTGATACAGTCTCTCACCAGCTCAACAAATCATACCCACTGAAAAGAACAAAGAACATATATGAACATCTAAGAGGTTAGCCCAAAAAAGGAGCAGAACAAGTCTGTGGTGTTGCAGATCTCAAAAGGAGCAAAAACTTTGGACCACAGCTAAAAAGAACACAGAAATTCAACTGTTTAACTTTGTAAAATAACTGAGTGGGATATAGTTTCATTATTCATGCTATCAAGAAATTGCGAGTCATTTTGATCAAACAGGAGCACCGAGATTAAGGACCATTCTCATCTGAGATGTAACGAGGATCCGGGTACAAGTTGAAAATCAAGAAACTATATGTTTATCCAGAATGACTCATCGGAGCTTCGCCTACATACCAGGAGCACTTGCACCCGTCTCAAGGTCTGGACTCAAGAGATAACAAGAGATTGTATAGTTAAGCTCTCTAAATGTTAATGCTTATAACAATGCAGTCTTCTTGGGTTTCGCTTGCAATGCGCTCGCCCTTTTCTACACCACACAGAATTTTCCAAACAATAACAGGAAAAGTAAACCAACAATGACATCGTTTTTGCTACACAATAAGTGCAATAAAATAAACCGATCGTAATGCTCACATTCTCAGATCCCATTAAATAAAATCTATTGACAAAAAGAAAATTGCAAGAAATTCAAAAAGAACACCAAAACAGATAGAAACCCACCTCAAATTGAAGACATTTCGTCAAGAATGTTCAGCTAAACCACCAGAATTTTTTATTCCTATCTTGAACTTCCGGTCACTCTAACAACTAGGAAAACCAAGTTGCACGTAATGGGTCAGCCTAAGAGAAAAGCTGGCCAGGCAAAGAATTCAACAAAAATAGGCAAAACCATCAACACCAAAACACACGAACTCCAAACCGAATGGGTCGGTGGCGCGATTGGTTATCTGATTTGGTGTTACTCCATTTCCACTCCACAGTCACCGATTCGATCCCTGGAATCGGTATTTGTAATCCCCCTTCCCCCAACTTGTACTCGAACTCTAAAGGGTATGTGTGCAAAACGACGAACACTAACAGATGGGCATCTTTTTAGCAGTCACAATCTCAGGGCAAACGACAAGCAATTTGAAGATATAGCGATAAAACAGTAATACAGCATCAGGGTAGTTGAGATTAAAGGAATGTTTGATGAAATGGGTTAGAAGAAAAGATTGCATCAAAAGTAAAAGTAAATAAAGGGAAAAAGGGTTCACCAAATCCTTATGAGTTCTTGTTCTTGAAGGAAAATGCCGATTTGGGCTGTGCTTCAAAGTTCAAATGATCTTCCACTTCAATCCAATGGAGTTTTGGTAAGAGATTGCAATCGGCGGGTGGTGGGTTCTTTGTCAAGGAAACCCGTGATTGTTCTCTTCTCTCTCTTCAATGGTCGCCCTCAAAAAGCAATACTCATCAAAAGAAAAAAGCAAATAAAACAAGAATTTTGCATTTGCATTTCCATTTCCATTTCCCACCATGCTTTGTTTTACTTTCTACCAATGAATGTTCATGAAGTTGTGTTTTTAACTTTGTAGTATGATTAATAGTGGCAATGAATCAATGATTCCTTACAAAGAAAAAAATGTATTTATTCTGACATAAAACTCTGACAGGAAGAGATTTCAAAATAAAAAATAAAAAAACTTTGGGAGGAAGAGTTATTGAAATAAATTGTCCCTCATTAATGAGGATACAAAGGGAGATTCCCTCTCTACAAAAATGGGACCAACAAAAATTATAATCAACCACAAGAGACTTAGATAAGAGATCAACCAATGGGAGGAAATGTGTTCTTTTTTTTAGTACACTCAAAGTGAATATTTATTAAAGGATGGGTTGTTTAATAGTTTTGGTGGTAATTCAATTGAACCATGATCATTCCAAGATTAGGTATTTAAATTAATACTCTACCCAATTAACATAATATATATATATATATAAATAATATAAATAATTAAAAGGATTTTACATGTATATTAAAAAAAAAATAATAATAATTTCATGTATAGCATAATTCTCAAACTTATTCATTTGTAGTACAAAACGATTAAAGTCTATCAATTTGGATTGTTCAATCACTCAAAATTGATAAAAATCTATCATTTGAACCTATAGAAGCCTAATCTATCAATTAAATTGATAGAAGTCTTTTCAGTTGAATGGATAAAAGTCTAATAATGGTAGAATATGTATTTTGGGCAAAATGTGTATGAATGAATTATTTTTAAAAATGTATTAAAATTACAATGAAGAGCCAAAAATATGCTATGGAGGACAAATTCTCTATAATTAAGATAATGAATTCAAATATTTCCAATTATTATTATTTTTTTTCTAAAAAAAATGTATGTACTCCAATAGTACAGGGTTGAATTTAAAATATAAAAATATCTATTTATTTTTTATTTATGAGCCTAATGAAATTTCAATGGTCAAATTTTATTCTTTACTCCTTTATTTAGAAAAAAAAAAAAAAAAAGAGAGCAAGAAGAAAATTGAAAACATAGCATTTTTGTAGTAAGCTATAGCACTTGGTAAGTGATGATAATTAACATCTCCTACGGTATAGGGTGATTTATACACATAAAATGGCGGGAAATTTCTCACTTACAATAATAATTAAAACATAATCAAACTCTTGATTTACTTCATGACAAAGTGAAATTAACACATTATTTTTTCTCAATATATAATTCAATAGACTTGACTTTCTATTTCCATAACTTTTTAAAATAAATTTCGTGAAATAACTATAAATCATCGACAATAAGTATGTATAAAATTGTTTGTTTTTATATGTCTATTGAATTATAGATTGAGAATATATACTTTAGTTAGTTGTTAATGGATATGACTAGAATTTTATTATTAGAATTTGGAGTACTCATTTGTTTCAATCAAATAATTAATTATTTAACAAAATAAGTACCACATCTCATTCATATGAATCCAAACTATTTATGGGGTAACCTGTGATTCAAGGACCTTTGAAATCATATCCCTCTAAAAGGAACAAGGAATAACTGCAAGAGTGGCATTAGAAAGAGAATGTTTTTGCATGCAAACTACAAAATATCCTTTTCCCCAAACTTGGCTGACTGCTTTTTACATTATGAAACAAAAACTTCAAAAAGATGGTTTTTTACCATATGGGTTTTCAAGGGAGAAAGATGGGCATGTCCAAAACAGTCATTTACTTCTAAATTAAGGCTTATCATTAAAAAATAAAAATAAAAATTACTGTTTTTATGTGTGGGGAAGATGGAGGGGAAGAATAAAATGCCTTGCTTCTGAATGGAGTTGAGTGCTAATAAGGCATTTCCTTTGCTTCCCTACTTTCCTGTGTAAAGTTTGAAATAAATATAAAGTTTAGGAACAGTTTCAGAAATTTGATTTGGTGTCAAAATTAAACTTTGTTCAGAAGATTATAAGCCAGAGATTTCAGGACATGGAAACTTTGGTTAGTCAAAAAAGGTAGATTTTTTCTCTTTGTCCTCATTGCCACTTTTGAATATTTGATGTATCTGCATCAACTTTTCATCTGGTTCATCATTTACCACCCAAAAAGTTTGAGGGGTGTTTGGGGCCATGGAAATGTAAATGATTATAGGAGATAATTCTCTTATCCAACGCTATTCATCCTAGATAATCATTATTCATTCTTCCGTAACCACTTTTCATTTCTCCATACTCACTACTTTGTTCCTCTCATAATCATTCTTTGTACCACAAACATGTGTAATGGTTTTGTTCATAATTCTTACTCTCCTATAATCGTTCTCATTCTCCTTCCAAGTGCCCCCTAAATATGGATAAGGAAAAATAAAATGATAAGTACCCATGGATCTTAGCTTCTTCAACACCATAGTTTTTCTTCTGCTTGATCTCTTTTGGTTGAATGCTGATAACAATATGACTATTTACTGTTTTGTAGAGTGAGTTCTGATTCAGGACATTATAAAAAATATGCTTCCATCAAACCTAGAGATGGAATTCCACAGCCAAAAACAAGATCCTTCAAAGAGGGTACTGACATTTTAACTGCACCAAATTTAACACATTTGACAAATACATACTACAAAGCTTCCTTAGAGAATTGCAGCTAAATCTTCCAAACCCTTTTCAACCTCTATTTTCTCAGATAAAAAAGAGTCCAAGAAGTTGGGATGGCATTTTTCAAACCAAATGAATGAGGATTATGATTCAAGGGATATAGAGTTTGCATCTGCAGTAGCATCAGTTGCATACGCAATTCGCTCGCAAGAAGAAACAGATTTATATTATCAGAAAAAGAAGAGAGAAAAAATAGAATCCCCATTGACAAAACTTAAAAGTAGAAAAGATGAGACAGCTGCATTCGCTCCGAGTGTAACAAGGAGATCGTCTAGCAAAGGTAATTTTAAGTACTGTACATAGAATTTTCTTGTAACAAATTCATGTTACAAAAAATGCCATGTTCATTACACACTAGGTCAATCTTTGAAGCAGCTAATGGAACAAGAAAAGAACTCGGTGACTGGAATTCCTTTACCGCCATCGAGACGAAGCCTTGTACCAACGAAAGCGGATGTGTGGGAGAGAAATGAGATGGAGAAGATTAGAAAAAGGTATATATACTACAATTCATCAGTGTAAGGAGTTGACCTCAGCTGCAAGTTTTCAAGTTCATGAAACACTTGCACTAAAAGATCTCTCATTTTATTCTTGAAACTTGCTTCTAGAGTTCTTTTCTATGATAATCTCATATTTCAGGTATCAAAAGATAAAATCTTCAATTCTTGACTGGGAGAATAAGAAAAAAATGCATGCAAAACTTCATATGGAAAAGAAAAAGGTCTTGTCCCACCTTTTGAATGTTTTTCCTTTATTATATAATCATTTTAATGTCAACTGAAAAAACTTCTGTTAATGAAGGCTGAACTGGAGCGGGAAAAGGCGACGTTTTTGCAGTATTACCAGGACAACATAGTACGAATCGATCGGATTGCGAAGGGAGCAAGAACACAACTAGAAGGAAAAAGAAAAAATGAAGAAAAGAAAGCAAGAGAAACAGAAAACAGAATTAGATCGACTGGAAAACTGCCTGTGACTTGTTTCTGCTTCCAGTATTACTAAGAATGAGACTTGACATTGTGAAAGCAGAAGCATGAAATCATGTGACTCATATTTACTGACATTTCACCTAACTAATTTCAATCCAAAATCAATATCAAGTTATTGTGATTGTGATTGTGATGTAGTGTAAATGCTATGTTTTTTTCTTTGTGGCCTCAAACTCACTCTCAAAGAATGACAGATTTAACCTTCTAGAAATTTTATATTGTTGATATTTCATTTGATATGCATGAAGTCATGGAACAAATCAATTCATCTATGATTATTTTTTAACAATAATCATGCAAGAGCAACAAGAAAAAAAAGTTTCAGTAAAGAGCCTTGGGGTGCATAAGGTGATGGGTTCAATCCATGGTGGTCACCTAACTAAAAATTAATTTCCTATGGGTTTCCTTGACATCTAAATGTTGTAGGGTCAGATAGTATGTCCCGTGACATTAGTCGAGGTACGCGAAAGCTGGCCCGGATAGTTACAGATACCAAAAAAATAAAAAAGTTTCAGTATTCATAATAATGCACTTGAATGTTGATCCTGCACAATGGTAAATCTTCAAAATCCTATGAGAAGGGAACTGAGTATTCAGATGAGTTTAAATATGGTCCCTTTATTGATCTAGTCTACGGTTCCATTGAATTTGGGGGTTGATAAATCAAATAGGTTTTGGACCCTCATGGGAGACTTACATGGCTACCATTGGATAAGAACAAAACTGACAATTGTATTATTAAATATATATAATGTGGACATGATTTGAAGGGGTTTGTACTTACTATTGTGATAATAATTTGAAAGTAAATTTCCATGCTAGACTTCACAGGCCCACCACAAATGAAAAATTCTCTCCACCATTTTTGAAAAATAAGTTATTCTACTATGATACTACCAAGTTAAAAATTAGAAAGATAAGAATATGGATACTTTCAACTGTTCATCTCCTCTCACTTTTTGGTATATTTTTCCTTCTTTACTCCCTCAAACTCACCTTTTTTTTTGTTGGAAAACCCTCAAAACTCACTTTGAATAGCTATTTCTTACAAAACTAATGAATTTGACTAGTGGGTAGTAAATAAAAAAGGGTAAGATTTGACACAACCAAAGACAAAGAAACTTTACCTCAAGTCTGCAATGAGACATCTCAGGTTTCTGGTTGGTGCCACAAATAAAAGGGTTTTTTATTTATTTTTAATAACCAGGAATTAGAGTTTTGCGCCACCACATATCTAGGACACTGGTGTCTGAATTCGAGAGACAATAAAAGATTTTATACTTAGTAGTGAGTTTCGAATATGAAATCTACCTATTTTGAAGGCCTCAAGCCTCTGCCAGCCTCCTTCACATTTCACTTCTATTAATCATAAATTGAAATTTTTACTCACTACATAGGACACCACCACTCGCCCAAGGTCTAGATGAAAAAAGATAACAAAAGTTTTTACCATTAACTCACTTGTAAATTTTGATAAGGATCCTATCTGAATCTCCACATTGTTATGAATTATGATATTAACTACTTTAGGCATACACTCTCATACTTTACTTTTGGTTTTCTCCAAAAGGCCAATAAAGATGATTGTCATCGCGATCTTTCTCTCATCTAACCAATGTGAGATATATTTTGTTTGCATCCCCAATGAACCTAAAACCTAAGAGCTTATATCTTAGAGACCCGAAGACTCTACCGAAAGAGGCCGTCTCTCGGGGCAGTTCACTGGCTATTATTATTATTGACACAAGAAAGGGACCATGTGACAAGGATACCACAGAGAGTCCAAAGTAGAACCAAAATCTGCTGTTCCATTTGTTTACATGAGTAATAATTGTGAAGCTCCAAGATGGAATCTGAGCCACGAAAGACCAAACCAAGAGCAAGTTGAAGAAGAAGAAGGAAAGAGATCCTTCCACGTGCCTGCCCACAAGAATCACCACAGTGCCACTAACCCTCTTGTCCTCTTGTCCCCTTATGTTTCTTCAAATTCCAATTCCTCCATGAGAATCAGCTCTAAACAATTTCTGAGCCAAAATAAACAGAAAATTCTCCTATTCCACCATTTGCAAACAAGAAAGTTCCTTTTTTCTTCCCCTTTTATGTACGGTGCTTATCCATTTCAGCCCCTATCTTCTAATGTCAAGGACACTGCTTTTTCTTTTAGGGAATTCAGTAGCAAATTTCAGTCTCAAAAAACCAACTTGTTTTTAGCTTTTTTTCTTTCTCGTTTTTGGTTTGAATCATTTGACTCTAGAAATCTCTGTTCTCTTCTTTAAAATCCATGATAAATGGGTTGCAAAAAACAGAAAAGATATCTTTTTTACAGATACCCAGTTAGCAATTCTAACTCTCTCCTTCAAAATGCATGCAAAATTTTGTCTTTTTCTTCTTCTAAACCATAATCTCCACTAACCCAAGTCACAAAATTTGAAGCTGGGATTTTTTTTTTTTTTGTTGTGTCTTCTTGTTCAGGGCAAAGCATGGAGTTACAGAACTAACATGGCAAAATGGGCAACTGAATCTTCTACATGGGGTTGATGGGCTGCACCCAACAGTCTCCACAAAGCCCACATGGAGCCGAGCGAATGACACTTTAGAGTCCGTAGTCAATCAAGCCAAACTCCAAACCCAAGGCCCTAGTCTGGTCCAGCAAGGCGAGCCACCGGTTCAGACAGGCCGGTCCAGTGGGAAATGGGTCAAGAGGGGCAACCAAGAACCGGCGACGAGAAAAAGAACACGGTCGATTATCGAGTATGGCGGCGATCACAGCGTGTGTGGAAGTGCGAGCGCGGCGCTTTGTAGAGATAATGACACTACTTTGATGACTTGGGCTTCCTTTGATTCTGCTTGTCATCTTGAATCGGTAATGTTTCATTTTGTTGTTGACTTTAATCTGAATCTGTACAAAATGTTGTGTTGTTGTGAAATTTTGTTGAACTCCATGGTCGTGTTTGGGGGCGTTTGTGTAATTAATCCAACTCGCGTTTGACCTACCAGTTATAATAATTGGCGAGTTGGCTCAAATCCCAAGTGTTATTTCACATAATCCATGCCTAATAACTTACCTTAAACATCATTTATGAAAATGGGTGTTATAATAATAAGCACATTGATGGCTTAATTGGTCAAAAAGAGTCTTGGGGTGTATAAGCTGATAGGTTTAATCCACGACGGCCACCTACCTAAGAAATAATTCCCTACGAGTTTCCTTGGCATCCAAATGTTATAGAGTCAAGCAGTGTATCTCAGGATATTAGTTGAGGTGCACGAAAGCTGACCCAAATGATGACAAATATAAAATAAAAAGTAGACACTTTTTATTATAACGTATGATATAATAATCTGCATCTTGATCACCGTTTATCATAATAGTTTATGATAACACAACCAGCACCCCCAAACACTGCCTCTTCTTTTGTGTGTACTGAGGAGTTGAAAGGAACTCGATTAAACTTTTGACCCAGAGATAGAAATGGAGAATCCAATGAAAGAATTGGATCCAACTGAATTTGGTATTTTTCTTTATTGTATAGTTAGGCTACCAACTGGTTTGTTCTTTTCCCTACCTGTTGCTTTCAAGACTGTTTTGATTTGTACCTTGAGGATTTACAAAACAGTACATCTTCATTAGCCTTACCTCTGGATTGGATTTACTCTTCTTTTTGGGTCTGTTTCTAGCTTTATGGTTTTCAGGACTCATACTATTGAATGCTTGGATTGTTTGTTAGCTGCTGTTATTGGTAGTGAGTGGCTGGAAAAAGAATGTGAAATGGCATATACTATTCTTATTTTCCTATCTCATTAGGTTAAGTCATGTATCAAAGTTAATATGATTTTGATAGAAAAGTAATTTACTTGTTTCAGGAAAATCAAGAGGACGAACAAGATACGAAGTGTGGAGCGAGTCGCTCTCATTCAGCTAGACGAAGTCGGACAGCTGCTATACATAATCAATCAGAACGAGTATGATCTCTTACCATTGGTTGTTATTTGGTAGTTTGAGTTTCAAAATTAGTAATCTGGAAATATTATAATGAAAGTGGAAGTATTTAAGAGCTAACATCATTATATAAAATGATATATAACACTAATGATTATGCTAACAAAATGAATGTTTTATATTATTTGCATAGAGGCGGAGAGATAGGATTAATGAGAAGATGAAAGCCCTGCAGAAGTTGGTGCCAAATGCAAGCAAGGTAAAAATTTGGTTGTAATTATTTGTAGAGAGGTTGTAGTTAATAGCTCGTTTGGATGTTGTAAAAAATTAGTGATTATTTTAAGGAGTTAGAAATGAATGATTAGACATCAATGATTAGAAATGAGTGGTTAGAAATGAATAATTATTTTGAGTGATTAGAAATGAATGATTACAATAGCTCGTTTAGTTCTGTTTAAGTGTCAAACTACAGATTTAAGCTAATGTTGGACCCTGGCAATCGTTTAAGACAGACTGATAAAGCATCAATGCTGGATGAGGTGATTGAATACTTGAAGCAACTTCAAGCACAAGTTCAATACATGAGAGTGAGGAGTAGGCAACAGATGATAATGGCTATAGGAATGCAGCAACAACAACTTCAAATGTCGGTCTTAGCGCGTATGGGCATGGGGGTTGATCTAGGCATGGGAATGGGGATGCTCGACATGAGTGGCATGGCACGTACAACCCCGCAGTCACTCCCTCCTCTCATCCATCCTACTTCAGTTCCCGCTACGCCTCCCGCATTCGTTCCGCCCCACTTCTTGCTCCCCCCTGCAATTCCAAGACAGGATCCAACAGAAGCAAAGCCTGCCACCAATGACTCTGCTGATCCATTTTGTGCCTTTCTATCACAAGTATGGGACATTGGATTTTCATATCCTTGTTCTTGTTCTTTTTGTTTGGTTAATGGATATGTTATGATTTGGTTTTTGGTGCAGACAATGAATATGGATATGTACAACAAAATGGCAGCTTTCTTTCGCCAACAAGTTAATCAGACAACAAATGCAGTGAACAGCCCAACACAGCCAAACAACGTGCGAGGAAATTAATGTTTTTTGCTGAAAGAACTCAAAGATGGGATAAGAAGAGCAGCACTCAAAATTTATTTAGTTGATAAGTTCTATGCTTAGTTTGAAAAGGACTGCACTTTGAAAATATCTGTATTTCATGATTAATGAGTAATTATTGGCATTGTGTTACGTACAAACATGATTTGTAATTTAAGATGACAAACATGAATATCAAACATAGAGTTGACTTTGTAACTTCATATTATTAAAGTAAACTCGCAAGTCATATAAATTACAAGAAACATTTTCTAACCGGGAAATAAAAAAAGAAATAAAAGAAAAAAGAAAAAGATAAGTTACAAATTATGGGAAGAAAGTTAGAGTTTAGTCTTTTGTGATTGTGATTTTAAACCTTTAATTTAGTCTCCATAATTTATTGCTTTTTGTTTGATAAAAATCTAAAAAGTAATCAATGTTGTGTGTAATCATTAATGAAAGTTAGTTACTTATGTATCAATCAAAATGATGCGAGTCAAATGACTTATATGATTTTTTTAGTCTAATTATCATATTATTTAACACATGAATAGCTAATCTCCATGTATTTAATTCGCTTACGAATGATAAAAACTACTTTCTTTCTTGAAACGATAGTACCAAAATTATAATTTACCCAAAAAAGAATGGTCCTTGTTTTTGTTTGTTTCTCATCATCAAAGATTCAAATGCATACACCATGTTTATGCCAATGGTCCATTCCATTAAATGATACACACATCTAGCTTCTCCAAAATGGAATTTTCATTTACTTCTCATATCCATATCCTTTTCATTTAGGTACACCAATCTCTATCCAAATGAATATGATTGGTTTTGAATTTGTCCTCTCCATTAAATACATCTTCCTCTCTATAGTCATAAGAGTGAATAAAATTGAATTACAACAGTTGGAAGTGCATTAAATTCTTTATATGGCTCTTCAAAACAATTCATCACTTTGACCCATAAGAGACTGTGACTAATTCAAACAACCTGCTGTATGCATGAACCAGTTATGGCTATGTTTAATACCTTGAAGGACCACAAAAAGAGGCCCCTTATAGATATGGTAATGTGAAAGTAAAACCATGAGGATCACAATGAAAGAAGCTAGATTGATGGGTGTATTACAGCAACAATTTTAAAAAGGTAATTATTCCAATAGAAGTATTTAGTCCTTGTTTGATAACTATTTGGTTTTTTATTCAAGCACCGCCTCGGTCACTGTCCAAAAAAAAAAGGAGAATGCCAGCATTATCAAAATATGGGGCACCCCTTATCAATGTACGAACACTGAGATGGAAATCTGAGTGTGTTATGCAGAAAATGCAGTCATTTGGTAACGTCCCGTTTCTCGTTTCTAATTTCCATTTTTTATGAAACAAGTATCTGTGAACTGTTTCTAAACATTGATAAAACAAAATCATGCTCCATAATTATGATTTACGGCCAGTGACATGACGAAGCCAAACTAGAACAATGAATATGACTGCAAAACGAAAGAACATTCGAACTCAAGATCATAGAAACAGCTATGCACGACACTCAGGCTGGTAAAAATTCACGAAAGAAAGAACAAAGTTAATCTGTAAACAATATTAAGATCAGAACTCAATATAGGAGGAAAAGAACAGCACACGCCTGCATTTCCTCGAATTATAAACAAGTTGTTCTTCAAGTAAGAAAAAACCTCAACACACAAGAAAACCAAACTTCCACGAAGTGTGGTTGAAATAACTCGACCTTCTCCACACCGGTCTTCGTCTTAGCATTTCGATCAAAGCTTTTTACTTGCTCTCATGTTGCATTTGAAGCTACATATACACTTATATTATCTTTGCCAGATTGTAATTTACATAGATGATATATTATATATGAAACGAACAACTTATATTATGCACAATAGTCGTCGCCTGTCTGGTGTCCTGAAGTGATATCACGGTTTCAAAGGCACCAACCAAGGCCTTGACCTTACTCTTCCTGGTCTGTTCAAGCTTGCTTGTTGTCTCTTCAATCACATTGTTAAACAGACTTTGGATTTCTTTCTTTCCTTTTGATTCCTGATGTCTAAGGACAATTTTCACAGATTTGATTCTACTAGCAACCAATTTACCATCCATAGTTTCCTTCCTCCTAAGGCTTTTATTTTTTTCAGTTTCCTGGTCTTGCTGTCTCAAAGAACTGTTCTCAGCTTCCTTCCCTTCATTATTATTTTGGTTGGCCTCTTTATGCTTAATGATTCTCTTTCTTGAATCACTATTAGGACTTCGAGTCTCATCGAGTAACTGTACACGCCGAAATTTCAGCCTCCTTGGCGTAATGGTTTCATCTTGAAGTTCAACCATCCTCCCTCTTCTAAACTTCAACTTCCTAGATTGACCATCTCCGTTTTCTGAATCAGTTCGAGTCATCCTTTGGGACTTAATCATGTGTTCCACCTTGGACTTCTCACTTCTTTTCACATCATGTCCTGAGGTATGGCCACTATGCTCACCATGGACGGGCAAAGATAGGCGCCTAGACAACAATGGCGATGAAGGAGCTGATCGGGTATCAGAACTTAGAACCATACTTAATCTTCTAGATCTTAAACCTGTGAATCGTTTCGGTTCGGGTGAAAATGTAGATGATTTTTTAGAACTAGTTCCATCTCTATCACGCCTCGTGTTCATTTTCACCAACAAAGGTGGTACTATAGGGGTCTCATCTGGCTCTTGTTCACGCTTCGAGCTGTTGTCTGTTTCAGATGAAGATTCTGGACGAGATAACTCAGTGGTAAGAACACTATTTTGAGGATGAGCCAATTTCTCTGTTTCAATCTTGGTAGATGGTTCAATCATGTATAAAGTTTTCTCCTCTACAACCTCATCGTCAGATGGACCGGGCTTAACTTTCATAGGAGGACTTCGGTTTTTCGGGCCACGCGTACTATGATTTCTTGGAGTCCAAGAAACGGCTTGTGGCACCACGGCATTAATATCCTCCTCTGCAGAGATACTTATCTTTTGGCGTCTACTCATGCTATTTGTGCAACTGCTTGAACTGCCATCTCCATCTTGTTTCTTGCCTTGTCGAACTTTTTTGTTTCTTTTCGTTTGTGAACTACCTTGTCCCGCGAAAGAAGACGCTTTCGACAGGGACAAATTAAGTTTTGTATGACTGCAAGGCGCCGCTGCAGCCTGTACTTCCTTGATGGAAGGTAAAAGCCTCTTTGGAGAGGGAGTAACCGTCTCCGGAGAGGACTTTAGGCTGATTGCATCTTTGTTCTGTTTCACTATAATCCTCCCCATATCCCGGACATCGCCTCCAACGGATTTAGTTTTTCTCAAGACTGAACTTGCAGGCTTCCCTTCAAGAGAATGCTCGGTACCATATTTGCAAAAATCATGGCAGGAGCCTGTGTGTGGTGAGAGATAGCGAGAGAAAATCCTTGGTCTAATCTTTGTGGTATTCATGTTCTCAATAACTTGTCCATTGCAACTTTCAGGCTCATTTACCTCTATAGTGACAGGGATGTCAAAGCTCTCGTCTTGGCTGCGCTCGTCCCCATTTACCTCGACAACGAGAGGGATATCCATGTTCTCCTCCGCCATTAAACCCTACACCAGTGAAAATTTCTCAGACAATAGAGAGTATAATAATTGGTAGATTAATGATTGAAAAATGTATAAGCATTTTGATTTGTATTGCTGAAGAAACACTTGTTGGCTAAAAGAGAAAGCGAAAAACAATCTGAACAAACAATCACAAATATGATCATATCATAACTCGAGTGAGGGCGAAAAAACGATGCAAACAAACAATCAGAACCATGAATAGAATGTGCCTTGAGTGTTATATGATTTCATTGTCCTTAGCTAGAGAGCGAAAAGATGGCAAAGAAACCAACCACATGCATAAATATAATCATAGAATTCCTAGTGTGTTATAAGATTTGTTCTTAACTACAAGAGAGGGAAAAAAGTGACAAGAAAATCACAATCATGACAATATTGTTCCCACAATGTGTTATGATTTATTGCCTGTCAGCAAGAAAGAGCAAAAAAAATGACAAAACAAACAACAACAACAACAACCATGATCATTGATCATATCGTGGCTAGAAAACTTGCTTCTTAACCCACTATTTCAATGTAACGCCCCAGGCCTAGAATTTGAAATTTGGATTCGGCCTCTCTCGATCCTGGCATTCTCATACATCCCATACGACCTGATCACAATACCTACATGACTTTAAGTGTTTCTAAGCATGAACATTGTCCTATAAGCAAACATAGATCTTTCAAGCATTTTTGTCCTCCTTTACATGCTTCTTAAGCACATTTAGCTTTTGAGCTCCTACAATTAAGTCATCCAAAATGAAGGTGTACCTTATTGGTATATATTAGGATCTCTATCGTTTTCCTGTGGTCACATTTTATTCATGTACCCCTCCTAACTTCGGGTAACATAACACCCCGAAGCCCTTTTAACGATCTCTACATTTACAAAGACGCAACTCTAGAATATCCAAGGAAACCAATGGCATTTTCCCAAACTCTAGGAAGAATCCTAACAAAATAAGGTGAAAAACATCATCTAAAGGCTGATTTCTCCTTAAAAGTGAATATAACAAACAGAACAGAACAGAGTACCCATTTATGATCGACACGGATCACATTTAGCATATGTAACTCGATATTATGTCCATTCTATCTAATGATCATAACAAAGAAAACCCAATAAACTTTCTTAGAAAACGTTAATTTTTCCAAACACAATCCCAACATTATACCAACAACTAATGCAAAAACGATCAAGAAGAAATTACCTAATAAGAAGAAACAAAAAAGCAAAGAAAAGAAGTAGACCCGCAAAGGGTCTTTCTGATTTTCTTGCTGCAGAAATGTTTTATGGAAAAGATTGTGGTTGGTGAAAGAAAGTTATAAGGAGCCAAATAAATCTCCCTCTTCCAATTTAGAGTATATATTTTGTTATATATAACCAACAATTAAACCCATCCTTATCATTTTCACTCACAAAATGGCTTGCTAATTGCTATAATTGTTTGTGTTAGTTACATTTGTTGCCAAAATTGGGGTGGAATAGTTTTGACCATAAGACAAAAATATGACCCTTTTTTTTTAATGGTCCTCTCAACTTCTCAAGTCATATGCAAAGATGTGATCTTTCATTAATAGAAACTGAAATGTTCTATAGTCAAGATTAAATAGAAACTCTATCAATAGGAACTAAACATCTCTTATTTGTTTGTAAGGTAGTTGTAAGGTAAACTAGTAAGAAATTAATTTCTCTAAGCATTTTTGTGATTTAGAACACTTATTTTAGGAGATCATAGCAATATTAATACATATGAAAAATGACATATATTAAAATGGTAGGATGGTTGAAGTTAGATGAAACCTTTCAATCAAGTCATAAGGGGTTGGAGATACTTACCTTGTTAATTCGACCCAAGCAGGCATAAGCTTAAGCGGGTATTTGATCCCAAAGTTCAGATCCAATTCTGACAAAAAGTAAGCCAAAGCGGGTATTTCAGTTCACAAATTCAGATTTAGTTCAAGATGACATTTCCCTATATGACCATCATCTTGAGAGAGAATGTTGGAGATAGTTACGTTGTAGCAATGAACCCCATATTCTGTGATATAAGGGTTAGGATTGGTTGGATTGCTACAATTTTATAATTTTATAATTTTATAAACAATAAAGATAAATAGACCTTGATAATTAAACTCAATTGAAAAGGAGTCCATTGCAGGAATTGGCATTCCTAATGTTGTGCCATTTAGGACGCAATTTAAAGGGGGCGTCCTAAATCCGAATTTGTGAACTGAAATACCCGATTTAGGGTAATGATCCAAATGGAGGATTTAGGGTAATGAAAAGGCTGCCATGGAACTTGGAACTAGAAATCAAAGAGTTCCAAGCTCTACAGACGAGCCTGCAAATGAATAAATTGGGTTCGGGTGGAAGCTCTGAATTTATGTTCATAATCCTCTGTTTCTTCTCACCCATCTTCTTCTTCTTGCTTCAAAAACCTAATAGAATTAAATTAATGATGCCGGTGTTAATTTACAATCAAATAATAAAATTATTTTGTCACTAATTATTTTGATCCCATTAAACTTATTAAACTTATTAATCATTTTCTTTTTACCACAATAAAGAGTGTGAAATATATAAATTTTCTGATTTTCCATTAAATCTTATCAAATATCGAATAAATATACTAATAAAATTTAGAGAATATTTTATTGATATTTTATTCTATATATTTTATTCCTAACATAAATTAAGGATATTTTTTTAAGAATAATATCTAAAGTTAATTTACAACCAAAGTTTTATGCAATTAATTAAAACGGTTTTCATTTTTCATAAATATAAAAATGAAAATAACTTAAATTTTAATCCTTTAAAAAATATTTATAAAATTTGGATTTCAAATATATATATATATATATATATATATATATATATATATATAATTCATTACGAAATTCGATTTTTTATTAGGACATTTTTTTTACATCATTGTTTTTATTAGAATATAAAATGAAAGAAACTTGATGATTAATTTTATTATTTAATCTAAATCTATACCAAGAGACCATCACGTGAGGTACGTGTCCCGCTGATTAAATCCATCTCTCTATATTTTGAATTTAGCAATATTTTTTTATACATAAGAATTTAATAATAATCACGATGGCATTAAATCCAACTCTGAGCTAACACCTAACATCATATGTCAAAAAAAAAACTAACATCATGTATTAAATAATAATTGATGGAATCGAAAGGGTCAGTGATGCAATAATTTTATTGTTAGGTTGTAAACCAATTCAACAACAGCTTTACGGTTCGAACCTTACTAAAAAATAATAATAATAATCTATGGATAATTTGATTAGATGTTTCATTTTTAAATGTATATGATTTATTATTATTGTTATTATCCGAGTTAACTTATGTATTTCTCGACTATTGTAACATCTCAAATAAATTAAAATTAAATACCAATTTTCATGAATATACGTGTGATCATGATGTTAAACTATATTATCATCAAATAATAAAATCATAAAGCGATCGTACCTTTCCATCACTACAACCGCATTTCTAGAGAAAATTAAATCTTAAATTATATATTGAATACAAAAAATCAGATTTTAAAAAGAGAGAATTTAATTACCATATAATTAGAATTTGCCATTATAATTTGATATGTAGGAAGTTTTCTTTTATAACAATTCATATATATATATTTTAAATCATATAAATTAAATTCTAATATTTTTAGAGTAAAAAAAAAAAAAAAAAATTAACCATCACTCTTTCATGACTTTTTTTTTTTTTTGAAGACTTCAATCACCCACTTGGAATTCTTGGTTTGATTAGTCAAAATTTGTTTTAATTTAAAACTTGATGCTTGAGATGTTACGATATTTATTTACTATTGAAATTGACCATATGATTAAAAAAAAAAAAAGTAAAATAACACCCAAATTCAGGAAAAATATTAATAATTAATTTGATGGCACAAAGGCAAAGGCATGCATGCCAGTAATGTCACAAGCCATATGATCTCCTTTAGGGTGGGGCCCAATAAAAAGAAAAGGAATGTCAGTGTGTAGTGGGAAAGATGCAAAGCTTAACTAAACAAATAACTTCATCAACTCAACCTAATTTCACAACTTAGGTTGAGAGGCAAGTCCATTAACCAACATTTACCATTTTTCTTCAAAATATCATATTAAAATGAATTATTTTAACCACCCAAAATAATTACTCATTTCAAAATCACTCATTATTAATAATTTATTTATACAATTCTCCTACAAAAAAAAAAAACAATCAAACGAGGATCTTCTGTACAAATTTTACATTCAAACTAACTATCGTCAACAACTACTTCACAAAAGTCTGCATCTAAATAAATTATTACTATAATTCAAATTTATAATTACTTAAAATAATTTCTCACTTAACTATTCATTCAAACACCCACAAACGACAAAACAAAACTAAATTCAGGGCAGTAATTGTAAAAGTCGGAGTTGGAAGCTAATTAAAAAATGTTTTGTCAAAAAAAAAAAGTTTTTTTTTTTTTAAAATGAAGCTAATTGAAAAAGGAAAAAAAACAATTAATTGTATAGAACGGGATCTAAAAAAAAGGAAAAAAAAAAGAATGCGGATTTAGTCAACAACTACCCTAAATTAAAGAAAAAACGAGTCTCAAACGCTGTGCGGTAAACCACGCGCTTGGTGAGTGGAGAAAATAAAGTGAGGGCAATTCTGATTGGACAGTTAGAGACACGCGCCGACTCTGTCGGATTAAAAAGATTGGACGACGAAATGCAACAAACAACAAAGGAAGGAACAAAAGCAGAGAATAAACACAAGCTGGCAAAGACTCTGCGCTTTCACATCCCCGGTTCATACTTTTCTCACTAAAAACCAAACTACGTTTTTTACCTGCTTCAATTTTAACCAATATTGTTTCGATTCGCTATTACGACCTAGATTATGGGTATGTTTGGCTTTGAAGGGATAAGTTAGGTTGAGTTGAGTTAGAATGAGAAGAGAAGATAAGTGAAATAAGTTTATGTTTGGGGGAAGGAAAGAAAAGATAAAGTTATGTTTGGTGGGATGAAAAGAGAATGGTTGAAGTTTTTATTTAAATAAGAAAATGGATATTTAATAGTTTTTTAATAATAAAGTTATGTTTGATGTGATGGAAAGAAAATTGTTAAAGTTTTTATTTAAATAAAAAAATAAATGTTGAGTAGTTTTTTAATATTTTAATATTTAAATAAAAACGTGGGACCCATACGTGGAGTTAGGTAGAAGTTGAATGGATTTATGAAAGTCCATGAGGGCAAACATGGATTAGAAGCCGAACCAAGTCAATTACTCTACCATGGATGGACAAACATGCCCTATAAGTTTAGTCCATAGTTTGAAAAAAAAATAAAATTTAATTCTCATAATTTTAAAAATTAAAGTTTAATCTCTATGATTTGAAGAAATATAAAATTGAATCTTATGGTTGGAAGAAAGTTAAATTTTTTTATAAAATCTAAAATATAGTATTTGTCTTACACAATATTAGTATATGAAAACTTACTATTCCTGCATCATTGATACAATTAAAAGACTCAACCAAAGATGTCATAAATGTACCTGGATACTATTGAATAAGTATGAGAGCAATTTGGGTGCACCCCGGGTAGCACTCCCACCGTAATACCTTTCATTTAGAACCACACATCTTCTTTTTTCTTTTAATTTTTTTTTATAATAAATAGAAAGTAAAAAAAGAGAGATGAGATGTGTGATACCAAATATGCCACATAGATGGTATCATGGTGGAGGTGCTACCCGGGGTGCACCCAAATTACTCTCAATAAGTATTATATTCAAAATAATACTCATTTTAACCAAAGAAAATGAAGAAGGGTTTTAATAGTTGTGTAATAAGTTATGATGGGATTGAATATAATTGAAAGTAATAAGAAGAAATTTAAGGAGGATGTTGGTTTTGTTGGCTAAATTTTTGCATTGTTTACTGCTGTAATGTTGGTGGCAGTGGGTATTGTAATCTTGACCATTCCGTTGATTTGGGCTGCGCTTTTTAATGCGTTCTTCAGTCCACCATCCTCCGCAATCGCCGCACACACTGAAAACGCCGCAATCTCAAAACTCTGTTCCAAATTAACCAAACCAACAAACCAAAATTCCAAATTTTGAACAACCCATTTCATTTCCCTCCTTTTCCCTTTCTGGGTCGGTTCTAATTCATGGTTCTCAAGTTTCAGTGATTCGCCATGGGCTGTGTGAACACCAAGCACGCCGTGTCCGTCACGCCGGCATTCGATCTCTCCGGTGTGTTTCCGGACAATGAATCCACGGCCACTGGGAACTCGGGTCGGGCGAAGGCGAAGGGGTCCGGTGAGTTCGGCGAGTCGGGTCGGGCGAGTTCTAATGGCGGAGGAAGGAATGCGACTTTGAGCTTTAGATTGGGGAGTTTTAATAAGTTTAATGAAGGTGAGCAAGTGGCGGCCGGGTGGCCGGCTTGGCTCTGCGCTGTCGCCGGTGAAGCCATTCAGGGTTGGGTTCCGCTCCGGTCTGATGCTTATGAGAAGTTGGAAAAGGTTCTTTGTTCTTTAATCTCTGTTTTGTTCTTATCAAATCCAAGTTTTATCATGTTTAATCATTTTAGAGGGGAGGGCACATGTAATTAATTCTCCTCATCTGTAATTTTCTTTGGCTAATCATTTCAACATGCCAATGTGGTTACATGATGGAATTGGAGTTGCATACTTTTTTTATTTGTTTGTTGAAATAGTGATCTTTTTCAGTTTTTTTTTTTTTGTTTTTTTTTGAAAATTGGGAAATCGGAGTTTCGCTCTCCTATACCCGGGGCACCACTAGTCCGTCCCTAGACTGTGGCACCGGGTTAGGGTATTTTAGTTTAAGCTTTTTTCAGCAATTCGAATGAGTGATGTCTCGATAAACCATGCCTTGAAGCCTTGAGTCTCAGTGATCTTTTTCAGTTTCAGTTTCAAATTTTGGAAGGTTTTCTGAACTTTGATTTTTTTTTTTCTCTTCTTTTCATGCTTTTGTGTTAAAAAAATCAAGAATTTTCCCTTGAATGGTTAGGACCTACTAATCTCTCTTTTGATTTTTTTTAATGTCCGCGTGATTGTCCGGGCTAGTTTACGTGCACCTCACTTATCCTATTACAACATTTGGATGTCATGGTTTAGGACCTCTATTAATCAGATTCTCTGAAATTTATCACTATGAACAAAGTTTTCTGTATTTGGTGAATTTTCTTTATAATGAGGTATATTTGTTTCGTTCAATTTTTCTCAATTGTTTAAAAACTTGTTTGTCACTTTCTACAACTGCTTCAACTTCATTTAGCCTTTATTGTTGACATTTCTATACCCCCATATTGTGGTAGTCGAAGTTTCTGTGTTTCTAGAAAGCTGATGTCTGTATGGATGAACTGAGTTCTTTCTGCTTATTACTGTTGAATTTTAATAGATTGGACAAGGTACGTATAGCAGTGTTTTCCGAGCACGTGAGCTTGAAACGGGGAGGATTGTCGCTTTAAAGAAGGTCCGGTTTGACAATTTCGAGCCTGAAAGTGTTAGGTTTATGGCACGAGAGATTATGATTCTCCGCAGGCTTGATCACCCTAACATCATCAAATTGGAGGGTTTGGTTACGTCTCGTTTATCATGTAGCATTTACCTTGTTTTCGAGTACATGGATCACGACATTACTGGACTCTTGTCCTGCCCCGACATTACTTTTAGTGAATCTCAGGTATGTTTGATTGCAGTTTCTCTTTGAGTTTAAGCTTTTGTTGTATAGTTATAAAGCTTACCTGTTAATAAGTAGATTATACCTATCAGTACCTTAGAATGAAGGTTAAGATTTAGTAAAGAAGTTTCTTCAGCCAGAATATTAAGTTGGGTAGTATTCTTTTGCAGAATATGAAGTTGAAATGAAACTTTCTATTTCTTACAGACAATGAGTACAGTAATGAATCCATTGTTATTTGCCTTTTCTGTAGATTAAATGCTACATGAAACAATTGTTATCCGGGCTTGAGCATTGTCACTCGCGTGGCGTAATGCATCGGGATATTAAAGGATCTAATCTTCTAGTCAATAATGAAGGCGTATTGAAGGTGGCTGATTTTGGATTGGCAAACTTCTGTAGTTCCGGGCATCGGCAACCTCTAACCAGTCGTGTTATCACTCTATGGTACCGTCCTCCTGAACTTCTTCTGGGTTCAACAGACTATAATGCATCTGTGGATCTTTGGAGTGTTGGCTGTGTTTTTGCAGAACTCCTTGTTGGGAAACCTATTCTTCAAGGAAGAACTGAGGTAATGTTTTTTTTTTCATTGAACTATTTAATTTCATACTCTTCCTAAACTGTCTCACCATTCCAAGAAATAAAAGAAGAGGACAAGGATTTCAATGGGAAACACCAAAATAGAACTTGGAAGAAATTTGATGTCTTCAATGATCATTAGGGTTTTTGTTCATGAATGGTTCTACATTATGGACACAAATGTGAATGATGATATTAGTGGACTGAAATGTCTTCCTAATGAGTCATGCAATTTTACTTTTAGGAAATATATTATATTTTTCAAAGGTCCTTTTGACTTTCCACTTGCAATCTCTAATTGATACTTTCATACTCCTACTGATAGGTTGAACAGCTACACAAGATCTTCAAGCTTTGCGGCTCTCCTCCAGATGAATACTGGAAAAAATCTAAACTTCCTCATGCCACTCTGTTCAAGCCACAACATCCGTACAATACTTGTTTACGGCAAACCTTCAAAGACTATCCTCCGACGACTGTGAATTTGTTAGAAACTCTTCTCTCCGTCGAACCATACAAGCGTGGAGTTGCCTCTTCCACCCTCACATCTGAGGTAACAATGCTGTCTGGAAAAACTATAGCTTCTTGTATGCATGAAAAATGCTCAATCTAAAACAGTACTTTTGCTGATGTCTCAACCTTCTGAAAATATGAACTTCAATTTCAGTATTTCAGTACAAATCCATATGCGTGCGAACCATCAAGCATACCAATATATCCTCCAAGCAAAGAGATTGATGCAAAACAAAGAGAGGAGTCTAGAAGGTTGGTTTCTCATTTCTTTCTATGATAAAAGAATCTCCAACTCTAGTAGAAATAAGAAATAAGAAATGAAAGAACCAATGACACTGAACAGTTTGTCTGTCGAATTCGAGCTTGTGGAAATGGTGCTCTTGTATGCTTATTGTTTTCAATGAAAGTTAATATAAACTCAGGTTTCTATGAGCTATGTGTATCACATAGAGACGTGTATGTTACAATAGGGCATTCTATCCCATTCCCCTGGATCTTGTAAAGGCTTAGTAGATATCCTGACTTGATAAGTTGGCTCCAAATTGAACTGCTTCTTCTGCTTTACTTTTGTTATCTGTGTTTTTCTCCATGATCTATATAACATCATCATTTTGATCTTTCAGGAAAAAAGGTAGCGGAAGATCCCGTGGACTAGATAGCAGGAGGTTATCGCGAAAGCATCAAGGAATCAGTAAATTAGCACCAGCAGAGGTTTTTCTTCTATTTCTGTTTTTTTTTCCCTTTAGAAACAAGAATCTTTTCTTGAAGATGTCTGAGAAGTATGCAAAGGAGGCACTCATGGGCTTTTCGATTTACTATTCTTGGTGTCTATGATACTTCAAGGAAGTACTCATTTGTCAGCTTAAAATTTTGTACAGGAGTTATCAGCATCTTCTCGAGATATGCATGAAGTTAGTACTAATGCACATAATCTTAAAGAGGAAACGGCTATCAAAGGGGGTGAGGCGCAAAAGCCGTCAATTGATAAATTGGAAGAGTCTATGCATGTAAGGAATGCATCTCAAGGAGACATTCCCTTCTCTGGCCCCCTTCAAGTTTCTACATCGAGTGGCTTTGCGTGGGCTAGACGACGAAGAGACGAGGCCTCTATAAGATCACATTTAAGAACAATTTCACGAGGACACCTAATTAATGGGCTGGACCATGCTGCTATATTGCATTCAAGAAGCAACGTGGACTCTAAGTTTCATGAAAAGGGAGACATGTCGTCCATCAGCCGTTCAAGGTCGAAAGGTCATGAATCAAATGAGAAATCCAAGGTTGTGACACGAAATCAGTGGGGCAAGTTTGGGCGTCCTGATTCGTTTGATACTTCGGATGAGTACCACTCACAGGAATTTGCAGCAGCACTTTACTGGCGAGATGAAATGGAAGCTAAGAGGAGTCATCAGGACCAAGTGGACAAAGTTGAATATTCTGGGCCTTTGTTATCTCAATCTAGCAGAGTGGATGAACTCCTAGACAGGCACGAGAGACATATCCGACAGAAAATTCGAAGATCGTGGTTCCAAAGAGGTACTATAATGCTGATGATACTGATATTCTTTTCTGTCGATATTTGTATGTTGTACTTTAAAGACAAATTTGAAATTCCCTCAGACAAAAAGAAGTTCGCAGCGTCTTCGTGCGAGCTCGTTTGTCTTTCTATCTGCAGTCCTTATATTGGCCATGTTGTTACAGTTACATTCTTCTCAGGATCATCTGTTCTCACCCATGCATTTTGGTGTAACCTGTAGGTAAAATTTGATTACTAATCAGCTGGATAAACTCTATAGACTGGGATTTTTGTATCAGAAGAAAGCACCCAGAGAAGAGATCCCCTCATGTTCAACATGACAATCACTCAATAATTTATTGATTCCAGAAGATTTCACCACAATAAATTCATAACCAAAGAAGTTGAGACATTGCTGTTCCACGCAACAGAAATACACACGTTTGGAACGTCGTCATGGAAGCAGAAACATTTGGATTATCGAGCTTGTTCATTTCCTTCCAAACAGCCATTTTTTTTTCTCTTCTATTTAGTTCCCTTTTTTATACAATGCTGTAATGTATAGACTTGTGTACTGATAGATGATGTGAAAGTATTATTGTAAATGTTTCCGATTCGTCATTTCGTCTCGTATGATAACAACACAAAATTATCCTTGAAGTAACTGAACTACACAGGGGCAGTGTACTTTTAAGATTCATTCTTAAACAGGTTTGTACAATGAAATGAAAAGGGAAATAATAGTGAAGAAAAAACATTTAATCTAAAATGATGGTTGATTGTGTGGAGATGCTTTAATCAGTCATATTGTTGGCAGCCAGCATAACCACCAAGTGCAACATTTCTGGTTCTGTCCTCTTCTGCAATTTGTTAATTAATCATTGTCTCAATAGAACCATTCAAATAGATATGGAGTTAAGACACCTAATATGCACATAGGAAAGAAGTCTAGCCGAAATCAGATCGTAAATCAAATCACGTTGTCTTGAATCGAATCACCTCGATTGTTCGAAAGGGAAGGACAAAAGGGAGAGGACACTCATAATGTACAAAGTTAACCATCTTGATCATAAAAAAAGATAACTCCTGCTGGGTGAAAATTGGGGCAAAGGGATGTGAAGATTCAGAGTGGAACAGTGCTTTAGGATTAAGATTGTGAAATAGAGGGCTCCATAATTGAAATGATAATGTAAGAAAAGAAAGCAAATGGGGTAATGTGTTAAAGCCAAGCTTAAGCCACACATGGATGTGCCTCTTCCTTTGTCCTCATCTTCTTTGGTAATTAGCACTCATCCTTATTAGAAGAAGGTTGAATTGCTCCCTCACTAAGTTGAAATCATGACCACACTTAGCAAACTTGACAAATAAATGCAAATAATTCATTTCTACCAAGAAAAAAGAAGATTGAATTAACTATTAACTTTGTGTCATATATATCTCTAAACTTTAAAAAGCATCTAATATACTTTTCTTCATATGCTTGAGTGTTCAGGGTAAGTTTACACAGTCACGAAACATACCACCTAACTCGAACAATATTTGGATGTCAAGAAAACTCTCGCAAATTAATTTATAAGTAGGCATCACCATAGATTGAACCTCATCACATCTTATAGTTTTCTAAGACTCGTCTTAACCATTATGCCAACTCATGATGGTTATTAAATATTGTTGAAAAAAATTAGACATCGTATGTAATATATCATTTTATGTATAATAAGTTATGGAACATTCAATTTTGTGTTTGATAAGTCTTTCATGCATTCAACATTTCCTTAATATTCATTAATCTACTAGATACAAAATTTGAAAGTTAGACATAAAATTCATTTAGATGTAGAATAAAAAATTTAGGTACCTATTAAACAATAAACATGAAAGTTCAAGGACTAAACTTGTGATTTAACTAGAAATGAAAGGAAAATAAATATTAGCCAAAAGTGAGAATGGATTATTTGCAAAATGATTAAATTCAAAGTCACACAATTAGGAGGCAAGTGATATCAAATAGTATCCTTATAACTTTCTTTGTTCTTTTCTTCTTTGTTCATTTCTTTTTGGCAACAATCATGTTCATCTATAGAGGTGGGATCCTCTTCCTTCAACTAATCCCTATTACCCATATGGCCTTCATTATTGCTTTTAGCAATCAAAGACTTTCCACTATGCTTTTCTTTTGCTGCCATTTCATGATTTCATATGATTTTTATGGACATACTTGAAACTTCTATACATCTAATTCCTATGTCAATTCTACAAATACTGGCCTCAATATTGACTCATTCCTTGTGGTGTTTATTTATTTTTTTTTTTTTTTATATCCGTGACTGTCCGAGTAGCTTTCGCGCACCTCGACTAATGTTACGGGGTATAGGTGGCCACCATGAGGTTTGAACCCATCATCTTATGCACCACAATGTCCTCTTTGACCAATTGAGCTACTCCATGATAATTCTTGTGGTGTTTATCATTTGAATTATTCATTGGTAACACAATCCTAAGAGTAGGCCTACTTCAAAAATCACTTGCAAGAAAATGAAATCATCATCAAAAAGAAAATCTTACTATAGGTTTTGAAAAGTAGGAAAAATTAAGAGTACAATTGTCTTGAAGGTGATTCTTTCTTGAGTATCATAAAATGTGATTATTTGTATTTGATCTGAAATATAGTAAAAATTGTCTAGGTTAAGAAAAATACTATTTTAGTCTCTACATTGTTAAATATTCTCATTTCAAATGTTTCAAATTTACTTTTCATAAATCTTAAAATTAGTATGGTTGGTAGATGGAATGAATAAGTTTGATACTAAGGTTCTTATTTTAATTTTCTATTTAATCAAAACTTTATTGGAAGGCCTAAGTTTTTTTAAAGAATGGTATGTAATAGATGTTTTTTTTAATAGAAAGTTTCTCTTAACTCTTTTAAAGATGATTTCAACTTACTTTTCTACCTGATTGGACTACTATCTCCTTAAATTTGTTAATTCAAAAGCCAAATTTTTCAATAAAGCAATGAGATGTAGATCATCTTTTAATATGATAATTTTTTTATTCCATTTAATAGTCTATAATGTTATTATAATAAGATTTGATTTGAAATTATCCTAAAAGTCGAATAAAGTCTTTATAACTATCTAACATGATTTTGAAGAAATAGTTTTGAAATTATTGCAAAATTGTCCCACTAATCCTATGAAGAGAAAATCACGTGCATTGCTCGTGATGTGTACATCATTTTATCCTTTAACAGTGATCTCCAATTTCCTAATCATTTTCGTCAACGAATATTTAGGAAGGCAATATTAATGTATAAACTTTGGTTTTGAATAACAAATACATATTCACTAATTAATACTTTATTAATAGGGAATTTGCGTTGTATAGCAAATTTTCTACTCTGCATTAGAATTATAGTAACTTTTTAAAAATATTGCAAATATAGCAAATTTTTTTTGATGGAGTCTATCGGACACTATTAATGGACTACACTATTGATAGACTCCATCAATAGTGTCTGATGGACTCCATCAGACACTATTGATGGACTCTATCAATCTGAGTTTGCTATATTTGTAAATATTTTTAAAAAATTGTTATTTACTCATTTTTTTTTGCCTTATTGTAATATACATACAAATTCTCTTTAATAATAATTATTACTTTTAAAAATATGGTTTTATTTATTCAGATTTTTGACACTCCCATGTTTCCAAAAGTAAGATCCTTGCACGTTCCCTTAAATAAATACAATAACTTCTCTTTATTTGCAAAGTCAGTAGGATATTAAGGTTTTCAAAAAAAGAAAGAAAAAGAAAGTAGGATATTAAGGTCCCTAAAAAAAGTGGGATATTAATTAAGGCTTTATAATAAACCAAAAGGACAAAACTTGATTTATTTTCATAACTTAATTATTTTTTATAAAAAAACTTGATTATTCAACTACTTAAAAGTCTCCATATTGAATTGTATTTTTTAAATTAAATATAATAAATAAATAATGATCATAATAAAATTGAGAAATTAAAAAGAATGACTTTTTTCTTAATGAAAAAAGAAATGACTTTTACGATAAAATAAAAGTAGGGGATTTTTTATATATAATAAAAAATGGGCTAAAAAATTGCATCAATAATACACAATTGAAAATAATTACACATATACCAAAATTTTGAATGATTGAACTCAATCGAACGCAATCAATAACTAGTGATTGAACTCAATCAGTTGAGTTCAACCACTTAACAAACTGATTGAGTTCATTCACTAGTTATTGATTGAGTTCGATTGAGTTCAATTACTCAGATTTTGATATAAATGAATTTTTGATAAAATTGGGCTATAATTTTAATACAGGCCCTAAAGTTGATATACATAACAAATTTCCATAAAAATAACTGTATTAAATTTTAAGATATAAATTTAATGGTAATGTATTAATTGAATTGAACCTGACTTGATTAGTTATGATATTAAACTTATGAAAGGTTTAAATCTTCTCTCTAATCTTATTTATGTATTTATTTTGGAGACAATTAATCTCCTTGATTTAATTTAGAAGAAGATTATTTTATAAGTTATTAAATAAAATGAATAAGCCAACAGACTAATAGCTCAATCGGCATCAATACTCATCTACCTTCTTAGAGGTTTAGGGTTCGAGTCTTCCCCACTCCCAATTAACGTAATCTCAAATAAAAAAAAAAGACTTTCAAGTAAGGCTAGAGATTATAAGAAATATAGAATACAATTTATTTAAAAAAATATTGGATTTCGTCGAATGATAGTTTGATAATCAGTTTTTTTTTTTTTTTAAATAATCATATATATATATATATTTTGACATCTCATTTGATTTCCAACTCTTGTGCCATGATTTTTATTTTTTAAAGAATATTTTAGTTCATTGAAAAATATTTTTTTTTTTTTTTGAAACAATAATATTGAGAGAGGGAAATTTGAACTTATAATTTTATTATTATTATTATTATGTTGTACAAGATGCTGGTAGAGTTATGTTACATTTGGCTGGTTGAAAAGTATTTAGATTTGGAAAGAAAATGTGATGAGTGAAATAAATTAGTAAAAGAATGTGATTAAATAAAATAAAAAAGGTGGCACGTGTAAGACAAGTAGCAAAACGTATTGTTTGAGGAAAAAAAAAAAAGAAAGAAAAAGAAAAAAAAGGTTTACGTTGCAGGAAAGCCAAGTGGAGAAGAACAGAGTCATCATATAAAGCTCTTCTTCCACTTCTCTCCTTTTTCCATTTCCATTCCCATTTCTCTTCTCTGCATTTTTCTTCTTTACCACAAACCAATTTCTCTCTCTCTCTGTTTCTTGTACCCTCATTTTCTTTATTCCTCTGCAGTTCTACATTCTCTTTTACTAATGCATTTTGTTCTTTGAATTTCTCTTGATTTTCTGTTCTTTCTCCATTTTAATCTTGGGTTTACTACTTTTTAGCTCTCACTTTCTCTCTATCTGTTTTCCTTGCATTTTCTGTGTTTTTTTCTCACTTAACCACTCGTACTCTGTTTCTTCCTGGGTTTTTGTTCATTTCATTTTGGACTATGTTTTAACATTCTGGGTGTAGATTTTCTTTTTGCGTTTTGGGTTTTGTATCTCCCCTGTTTTTCTGGTTATATACATTTGGACCTGACTTGGGGAGGAACGGCGCCACCGGATGGCGCTGTTTAGAAAACTATTCTACCGGAAGCCTCCGGATCGGCTTCTCGAGATCGCCGAGAGAGTTTACGGTATGTTTCCCCTTTCGAATTCGTTGCTTTTTTCATGTGGGTTCTTTTCCTTTTTTCTGTTAGTTTCTTGGAATTATGTGAAAATGACTGCAAATGGGGGAAATGCTGGGTTTCCTCTGTTACTTCATGTTGTGGGTTTTGGGTTTTATGAGCTTTTCTGCTTTCTACGCCGTGGTGTGAACAATGCGACCCGAAGCTTGTCGAATTGAGCTTCGTTCTTTACTTCTGTGGGAGTTTGAGTTTGGTTTTGGTGGTCTAATGTACTTGCATTACTGCTTCTCTTCTCTATTTCTCTGTAGACTTCAATGTTGTTGTGTAAGTCATTTGCTGTAAGTTCATGAACAATCTTCGGGATTGGGAATTCGAACCTGTAAACTCTTTGTCGAGTATACATGTTAATTATCACTGAGCTATGCTCACTTTGGCGTTGTGTACAACATTTTAATTAGACCATGATGTTTGTTTCTCGTTTACTTTCTATTTGAGGCACTTTTTTAGCCTGATAAGCTGTTTAACTTTGATGTCTCTTTATTGCATGGTTTTTATAGTCATGGGGCAAGATCTGCGATTAGCAAGTTGAATTGTGGTTAATTGTTGCTTTGTGGTCTGCTTTTGTTCAGTTAGTGTTTCTTTTAAATATGTGAAGATCTTTTGAGTGTCTCGAACTTTTGTTTTTTAAGGATATATTCACATGTTAATACTCGTTAAGAAAAAACTCTCAATTTCTGTTTTCAGTGTTTGATTGTTGCTTCTCTACCGACGTCTTGGAAGAGGATGAGTACAAAGTGTACTTGGCTAGCATTATACCAAAGCTGCAAGACCACTTTCCTGATGCTTCTTTCATGGTGTTTAACTTTAGTGAGCGAAGGAGGAAGACGAAGACTTCCGACATAATGTCTCATTATGGTATGACAGTTATGGAATATCCTCTACAATATGAAGGGTGTCCCCTACTGCCATTGGAGATGATTCACCACTTCATTCGGTCGAGTGAAAGCTGGTTGTCTTTGGAGAGACAGAAAAATGTTATGTTGATGAACTGTGAACGAGGGGGATGGCCAATCCTCGCTTTCATGCTTTCAGGTCTCTTACTGCACCGGAAACAATATGAGGGGGAGCAGAAGACCCTTGAAATGGTCTACAGGCAAGCTCCTAGAGAGCTTTTTCGTGTTCTTTCTCCTGTTAACTCACAGCCTTCACAAATGAGATATCTTCAGTATATTTCTAGGAAAAAATTAGTTTCTGATTGGCCTCCACCTGATACACCGCTATTTATCAGTTGCCTGACACTTCGAGACCTTCCAATGCTTGATGGAGGTAAAGGGTGCAGGCCTATCATACGCATTTACGGTCAGGACCCATCAACACCACGGAATAGAAGTCCAAAACTTGTTTTTTCTAGTGCAAAAATGAAAAAACATGGTTTACAGGTAAAACCTTACTTAAAAAATTGCAATGGCTAGAATTTGGCAAACATTTCAATTCCCTCTCGCATTTAATTGCAGGCAGCAAGCAGACTGGTAAAAATGGACATCCATTGTCATGTTCAAGGGGATGTTGTGCTTGAGTGCATTAATTTAAATGGAGATCTAATACACGAGGAAGTTATATTTAGAGTTATGTTTCATACAGCGTTTGTGCATTCAAACAGTTTGAAGCTCAATCGCGATGAGGTTGATATTATATGGGATGCCAAGGAGCAGTTTTCTAAAGATTTTAGAGCAGAGGTAGGCTGTTGGTTATTTTCTGTTAATATACATTTTTTTTTTCTTTGAAGCTTTCGAATTGAAGGAATACTCTTGTGTCAGGTACTTTTTCTGGATGCTGATGATGTTGTGCCAAACCTCTCTACAGCGACTAAAAGTGATGACAAAATAGAAATCGAAAGCAATTCAACCGAAGAGTTTTTTGAAGTGGAAGAAATATTTAGCAATATTGTTGATGTGCAAGAAGTTAAGAGGGACTACGATGTTCAAATGGTACATGCCAATGAAACAGATGGTATTGACCATCAAGCAGTTTGGAAGGAGGATGCAGATCCTCCTACATTCCAACGCTGTAAATCTTTTGTAGGGAGTCAAATCTTGGACACGAAAATGGATTGTAACGTCGAAGCAGTGAAGGACATAACTATTGATGACGTTACTTTCAAGACAGATGAAAAAATGGACTCTGGTCTTCATGTAGTGAAGGATATTGTTGTGGATCATGGAGATAAAAAGTCAAATCCTTTGCTATTTTCTGTTAATGTACTCAGACGTATGGGAATCAAGGAACTGATAGACCGAGTGGAGCACAAAGGGTGCGGAGAAGATACTGCTATTTCGGACTTTGAACCAAAGGTTCCTGAGAAAAAGTTGGATTCTGATGCGTGGAGGGTTAAATATGAGAAGTTGCAGTCAAAAGCATCTAGAAAGCAGCCTTCATCAACAGTTAAGGTAATAAATCAAACTACTGTAGCTAAACAGAAGATTAAACAGCAAGAAGATCAGGACTTTCTCATAAAACAGGAAAAATCAAATACTCTTTCTAGATGGACTACACATGACAAAGAATCTTACATAAACTCCATGCATGTGTTATATTCACCACCAAGGCATACTGGTGCCTTAGCGACGTCTATCAGTTCTCCTACTAGAGATTCTTATCCATATTCAACTTCAAAATCTGCTTCTGCTACTTTAGGACTGCTGCTGTCAACTGATACAGCTGATGAACAAAAAAGTAACAAGGCGAGTCCTAAGAAACCTCTATGCTCTGCAGCAGAGATTTTCGCGGGTAAACCACGATCACCACTTGGCTCCCCAAGACTATTTTCAAATGCTGTTATGCATCAAGATCCTAATCTTCATCTATCTCCAACTACACTTCTGCAACCACCAGCTCTTCATGCTAACACATCTTTCTTGCATGCATCATCCCCTAAACATTCTTTGTCACCCTCTTCATATTTTCACAAAAATGCAAGATCTTCTCCTCCATGTCCACCTCCACCTCCACCACCCCCTCCTCCCCCTTCCAATCACGTGGCTCCTAAAAGTTCAACATTGGTGTCTGGGAATACGCATAAGCATAGAGCTCCACCGGCACCACCTCCACCTCCTGTACGTAAAGCTCAACCACAATTACCTCCGTCACGATCACCCCCTTCACATGGAGCTCTGCTTTCTTCACGCCTATCTAATGCTGGAGCCTTGCCACCACCCCCTCCCCCACCTCCTCCAATTCAGAGGACAGCTCCTCCACATTTAACCCAGGGGCGACAGGCTTTAACATCTCCATCTCCAGCGACATGTGTAGTCTCATCAACCCTGCCATCTCCAATTTGTGGTGTACCATCACCTCCTCAACCTACGACTGGTCCCCTTCCACTGGTTTCTTCTCCTTCAAGACTTTTTGGAGGTATGTCCTCACACCCAGGAGTAGGTGCTAAAGGAGTAAATTCTTCAACTGATGTGAAAACATCATCTATAGTGAGGGGACGTGGGTTCTCACGCTCAATAGGCACGGGGGTGGCTTCTACAGTGCCTCGATCATCATTAAAACCTCTGCACTGGAGCAAGGTGACTCGTGTACTACAAGGAAGCTTATGGGAAGAATTACAAAGATCTGGAAACCCAGAAAGGTATTAAACTTCTCCTACCATTTTGTGTTGCTTGTTCATTCGATTGTGTTACTTTCCATTTGAAAACAGTGTAGATTGCCCCATATGCAGTTTGTTCCTTTACAATTTAGCATCCTGTATTCTTTGTAATAATCAGGGTTTCTACATTCTTCTTAGTGCACCAGAATTTGATGTATCTGAGCTGGAGACACTTTTCTCTGTGATTGTTCCTAAACCTAGTGTTGACTCAGGAGGTAAATCTGGAGGACGGAGGAAATCAGTTGGATCGAAATTGGACAAAGTTCACTTGGTATTGGAACTTTTCTCTAGAAATAAGTTTTTTCCCCTTTGTGATATATATTTTATTAGAACATGCTTCTAACTGTTGGTGCAACTAGAGTTGATGGCGTATTTAATTGCAGATTGATCTTAGGAGGGCAAATAACACTGAAATCATGCTAACAAAAGTTAGGATGCCACTATCTGACATGATGGTAAGCCAGAGCTATGAATTCCGTTTTACTGATTTCTTACTATTATAGAGTGGCTCTAGACTACATACGTGCATGTAAATATGAATTCAGATAGAATGTATTAGAGATTAAGCAACTAAATGGCGATTTTAGGAAATGTTTTCATCCTAACTTTTCATTTTTCTCTTTCCCATTGTTAGAGTAAGTTGCCACTATTTGTTTGACTGTACTCAAGAGTTTTTTTTTTTTTTTCTCTTTCACAACATGTGCTTTGTGCCATATCCAGATGCTGGAATTTCTGAATTTGGTCCATACATATAGTTTTTGAAGTAGTGAGTTTTTTGTAATCTTGAGGTTCACTGACTTAAAATCTCAAACCTGAGAGGCTTTCTTTAAACTCAATAGAAAATATCATGATGTAATTTCTTTTTGTGCTGTTTTTTTACATAACATTTTGTGCTGTTTTTGACTATGCAAAAGTTTATGATTTCTTATTTTATGTCAAAGCTATATAGGATTCCTCCTTATTATTTTCATGCTAGCGCACTTTCTTTTTGGAAGATAGATTGTAAGAGTTGGATTTTTATCTTTTAGCTAAGACCTTAGTTCAAATCCCAGCTCAACTTTTCATCATGGTACCAATATTTAGGAGTTGGAAAATACATTATCTTACAGTATCAAACTGTTGGTGGAAAATTTCAGATCTTTTTGTGCTTGTTCTCATACTGCATTCTTACTGCCAATTATTACTGAAATTTCTCGCGAGTAAGCTTTGTTTCAGACCTAGAAGATTAACATGATGGAGAATGTATGTTTCTTACAATAATTGTCAAACATCATGTAATACAGGCAGCAGTGCTCTCCATGGATGAGTCTGTATTAGATGTAGATCAAGTGGAAAATCTTATTAAATTTTGCCCCACGAAAGAGGAGATGGAGCTTCTCAAGGTGAAATATCTTGTGCTATAATATTGTAGTATCCTTTATTCCTTTTTCCATTCTTACATTCTTTCTATTATTGAAGTGATATCCTGCTCCTGTTACATGTTCTGTCACATAACGCTCTTTACTTATGATCAACTGACTAAGATTTTTTTTTTCTGCTTAAATTATTAAGGGATACTGTGGTGACAAGGAAAAACTTGGAAAGTGTGAACAGGTAATTTTCAGTTGTTTAGTTGAACATGTCATAGATTGTGTTTCATGCAGTGTAGCCTTTGTTTTCTTTCTACTTGGATATCGAAGCGCTATAAGTTATAACTATAATGATAAAAGAGGGAGAAGCATTTACAACCAAAAATCCTATAGAATCAAAGAACGATCAAAGCAGTGCTCCTTATCTGCTTTTAGATCCAAATTTAGAAGACATCTTTTGTTTTTCTGCTATTTTTCTACTGAAAAAATTCTTTAATTATCGGCAAGTTACATGAATGCCATTTTGACAATATTATTATAATTGTTTCTGAAAAGTAGATTGAAATTACAAGTTTTTTCCCCCTTTGTTCACAACAGTACTTTTTGGAGATGATGCAAGTTCCTCGTGTGGAGTCAAAGTTAAGAGTCTTCGCTTTCAAGATTCACTTCAGCTCTCAGGTTCTGTGGTATCTTCATCTCTTCATTTTCCCCTTATTTTTCATTTTATTTTATTTTTATAAAAGTTTCTCGTATGAGCGTTCTCTTATACTCCATATACTTATTCTTGACGTCCTTTGCAGATAGTAGAGTTCAAAAAAAGCCTAAACACTGTAAACTCTGTCTGTCAAGAGGTCTGGTGCTAATGATAATGAATACCATCCTCCATTTATTTGATATATATGTCAAATCTCAGCCTAATTATTTACGTTGCTGTTTTAATAGGTGAAGAATTCTAGTAAGTTGAAGGAGATATTGAAGAGAATTCTTTGTCTGGGAAATATGCTGAACCAAGGAACTGCAAGGGGTAAGAAACTTCTTGCATTTTTGTAGGGTGATACCATCATATTTCTATTAGAAAAAGATACCTTCATATTTAACTTCAATGAATGAAATTAATTCCTAGGTAGGTAGTACTGTGAAATGAACTCATAAGCTCTTAGATTCCAAGACCCTCTTTGACCACTAGACTAACCCTAAACTCTATCAGTTACAAAATTAAAGAAAAAAAAATGGTTTTCCTTTATTACTAATGGAGCCCATGGGGCATGCTCACGATTTTCTCATTTTCTTCCTTACACATGTTCTATGAACAAAATGTTTCCAATCCTATCAGATCATTGTTGAGTAATTTATTGGTTCAAATTATATTCATGTCAATTGGATCAAACAACCAGTACTCCGTTTGTCCTATGTTCCAGTTCTCGTCTTTCCTACCTTATTCACTGCTTTCCTTGTTCCCAGAATTTCATATTCATAAAGTGTTTTAGTTCATGAATTTTGAATACGTTACCTGCCAAACGGCTCAATACGATGCAGGTTCAGCAATTGGATTCAGGTTGGATAGTCTCTCAAAACTCACTGATACACGGGCATCTAACAGTAAGATGACTCTCATGCATTATCTCTGTAAGGTACTATTTTAATTTATTTCTCTTATTGATATATGCCCGTGTGTATATATATATATATATTTTTTTTTTGAAGTCTTATTGATAAATTTTATAATTGTAACTTAGTGGGAGAAAAATGTTGGTTTATGCATGTGTTTCAGGTCCTTGCTTGTAAGTCACCATCACTTCTTGATTTTCATCTTCACCTTGGTAGCTTGGAAGCTGCGTCTAAGGTCTCCATATTTCTTGGTATTAAATTCAATCATTATGATAAAAGAAAACTCGTTTGACTTGGGGTCTTGCTTCTTATGCAGATCCAATTGAAATCTTTGGCAGAAGAAATGCAAGCAATCACAAAAGGATTGGAAAAGGTGAAGCAGGAACTAGTTGCCTCTGAAAGCGATGGCCCCATCTCTGAAACTTTTCGTAAGGTCGAAAATCGTTCTTCCTTTCCCCTGGGACTTATGTGAAAGAATAAAATAAAGCTCTTTTCTGCAGAAACAAAACTTTTTTTTTTGTTAACCGAGCAACTATGAAGTACTTTTTTCCATGTTAGCCGAGCAATTAGTGAAACATTTATTGTCTGAAACAAAAATTTTAATTATGGAAGTTAATCTCTTTATAGGTCATAACTTAAAAGGGGGAAATACATTTTTTCTAGTTAGTCCCTATGTTTCAAAATCATGCTCTATTTTAGTCGCTAACAAAACCGTTTGACACAATTTTGACTAAACTGTTTTAAATTTCAATATATTAATGGAGAGGTTATTTTGGTATTGACGTGAGCATTATTAAAATGTTAGGGTAAAAATGTTTGATTTTAAAACATAAGGATCAAATAGAAGCTACACCCCAAATCTAGGGACTAAAAATATACTTTTCCCTACCATGAATTGTGCTTATTCTACGGGTTCTCTGTCCCTTTTATCACCCAAATGTGTACACGAACAAAAATCGTGAACACTCAGTGGTTTAAACAGTTTCTTCTCTTGTATTTTTAGACATTGAAAGGATTTGTTACTCTTGCTGAGACGGAGGTGGAGTCTGTGACAGTTCTTTACTCGTTGGCGGTAATCTTCTAGACCAGATCATTTATGTTGGAATATAGTTTGAAGTTATTGAGAAATAAAATAGACCATGCCTTTGCTTACTGCTTGGTGGCAGGGTAGAAATGCTGATGCACTTGCACTATATTTTGGCGAGGATCCTGCCCGTTGTCCATTTGAACAAGGTTAGTAAATGGTGCACAGCTTGACTCTTTGTCATCGGTCGTTTGCGTGGTCTTAGTCGTAAAGTCTGCAGTTCATAGGTGTTCTTTATTTTGTATTCTTTAGAATTTTTCATGCAAGTAGATTGAAAACTTATTCTTGTCAAAGTTTATTTAAAGGAAAGATAAAAAATAAGTGTTTTAAGACACGAATTTTTGTTGGGACGCTTTCAACTCAGATTGTGGAGGGGATTTTTCATATGTAAGGATGTAATGCAGCTCCATCAATCCTCATGTAGCCTAGTTTACTGATCATAAAAGAATCATCATCTGTATAGTATCCTATCCTCTCCCTGTTGATTTGTCTGATTCCATGTGTTCAATTATCTGCAGTTACAGGAACTCTCTTCCATTTTACAAGGTCCTTTCTGAAAGCACATGAAGAGAATTGTAAGCAGTTAGAAATAGAGATGAGAAGGCTGAGAAAATAGGTGAAATTTAGGAATCATCAACATGATGAAGAAGTTTGTGAGTGGTGAAGTTCAAGGTTCATTTCCGGCTGACGATATAGCATCCGAGGATGTCCGAAAGATCCTGTCTTAATACTGCACCAGAAATCTAACAAGATAGAAAGCAAAACCAAGTTTGGAGACTGCTGAAACTATATATGAGAAGGTTAATCTAGGACCTGGACTATACCATCCTGTCAACTCATGGACAACTGAATTATGGCTCTGAATTTCCTCCAAATGAGCAAAATTTTACTTCAATTATGTGTTCTGTAGGATCAAGAAGCAAAATTCTACGCAGGCTTACTTTCTTTTGCAGAATCTGGGTTTGATCCCTGGAAAAAGCTACTGGAGAATTATCCTAAACTAGAAGTAAAACTGAATCAAGGCCTCTGCACTGTAGTTTGAATAACTTCACAACAGAGCAGCGCCTAAGAATCATTCAGACTTTCAGCCGTAGGATCTTACATCCACCAGCATAGTTATCTGTACAAAGCTCTATCCTTGTTCATATTTTATGACTAACCAATTCTGTAACATAAAATTCTGAATTTATGTCCTCAAGGATGTTGTGTATAGCCGTTTAAATAAGATGTTAGAACTTAGAAGTCAGTTATTAACTTCTTACTGTAACATAAAATACTACTCTGCTGGTTAGAAACAACTATTCATAGTTTAATATTATTGATTGAACTGGACTCTGCTGGTTAGAAACAACTATTCATAGTTTAATATTATTGATTGAACTGGAGACCGAACCATCAATCTTTTGAATGGTAATGAGTCCTTCATCTGTTCGGTTTAATGTTATACATACAAAAAGTTGTCACAGGTTAGGTCCTTCCATTTTTATTTTTTTGACACTTGATTTTAAGGTAGAATTTCATATTCACTAATACATGATTAGCAGGACGGTATATAATTGTCGGGATGCCCCTTAAGTGGAACCCAAACATTTTTCCTATTTCCTTTACAAATGGATTTATGTAAACACAACTTTTATCAGCCCATCAGATAATACACTGAACAAAGTTCACAGAATTCTGATAAAGTTGGTTAATCTTTTGATTAAGAACTTCCACAAGCTACATAAGTTGGGATTGGGAGGGTAGGGTTTTTTTATCAGATATCAGATAATACACCGAACATAGTTCATACAGTCTTGACAAAATTGGTTAATCTCTGGATTTAAGAACTTCCACAAACTACATAAGTTGGGATTGGGAGGGTAAGGTAAGATGTAGGCTAATTGGACTAAATTTCCAACAAACTATTCTTCTCTGCAAATATTGAATGTCAAGCAATGGATTTCCGATGATCGAGTAGACGCCTTTAAGTTTCACCCGGGAGACGATATCGAAGCACATGTATTTTTTAACCTCAAGACCTCAGCTTAGGAACACTCCATGAGCAGCAAGACCAGATAAAATTAGTCTCAAGAGAAGCAGTTTATAGCCAAGGACCTGGTGCGAGCAAATGAACCATGTAATAGCAGAATTGGGTATCTTGCCAACATTATGTTGATTGCATGCATTCTTCAATAAATATTCCATTGGAATCCATACAGGAACTGAGTAATGGTCTTAAAGCTTACAGAGCATAAATTTCTGGTATTCCAGGGATAATTAATGCCACTGAACTACTCCAAATGATTTTCCTTGGTTAGTTGGATATAGTAAACCTCCTCAATATCCTATACCATCATCTTCATGAGAGGAACCCCTTGATAGTTGCTCCTCCTCGTAATCTTCGTCCTCTACATCATCAACTGATGCAGGATGTCCATTAAGATCTACATTGACGCCGTTTACCTTTCTCACAAACTGGCCTCGAACACGAGGCCTCCTCTCTGCAAGCCGTTTCCTATTAACATACCTAATCTTCTTATCGAAGCAACGCTCCTTCCTTTTCTGCCTAAATTTAATCAATGCTGCCTCTCTTCTATCGAATTTGTTCGATTTAGCTTCATTGGATGACGAATTTCCAAAAGATGGCCATGAATGAGTATGATGAGTAGTAGCTGGCATTTGACCAGGTTGTAAACATACATTCATAGGGTAATAAGGATAAGATGCCACCCCACTTACATTGGAAGGACAGTGGTGAAAATGGCTGTATTGCGACATCATTGCTGCATGATTTTGCATATCTTGCAGGTTCTTCTGGTACAGTTGCGCCGACATCATACCTTCGGGCATATAGAAAGGATAAGCAGTTTGTGCTTGCGCAGGTAGGCCTGGCATATCATGCTGAGATCCATTGGGAGGATGCACAAGTACTTGAGAACAATTTTCTTCATTGATGTTTCCTTCCCTGTGAACCTCTGTGCCAGCAGCCGGTGGCGTCCAAGATCTCTCCATAGAAAAAGAATCGGAAAAACTAGTACTGCTGGGTAATTCGTCTCCTTGTGAATGTGTTTTCAAGGCCTCCCCACTTTCTTGTATTGGGGGAAGACGAACAGCATGCTGACCAGTTACTTGATGATTTTCATCCAGCAAAGGCTGCTTCGCATTGTCTTCAAAATCTACTGCCTTGTTTTTCACAGTTCTTGATTTGACATAGGTAAGGAATGCGGATGATTCACCAATCTTTAGTTCACTCTTTCTAAGACATGATGGAAGTTTCCCTGCAAGAAATAGCAAAAAGATCATACTAAACACTAAAAATAAGTGGAAGGAACAAAAAGAAAGTTGAGAATTAAGCAATTATAACACAAGATAAAACCATCTTATTCTAAAACTATCTCATCATACACTAAGCAATATTAGAGACATCAATCAATAGTCGAGTAAGTTGGCTCCAGAATAAAAAGAGAAGAAAACAATCCTAAAGCAATTAGCAAGAATGGACATCAAGTATGGCACAATGATAGTGATCATAGTTAAGATGCAAACAAGTCGATCTACTGCATTCGGAATTAACGTAAATATTTGATAGCTTCCAATTTTCAACATTATGCTTATGAAAGAGCAGGTCGATTTGATTACTGGCTTACCTGTTTGGCGCTCACTAATTCCAGGTACATCTGCCGGTACAGCAGCTATGCCAGACTGAAAGAGACAAGTAAATGCAATTTAAATGAAGTTCCCAGTTCATAGTCCTCAGAAATATGAAGCATTTAATAAACTAGTTCGTACTCAATCCATTAACGATGCTGGTAGTAGGGATTGATAGTGTACAACAATTGGAGATGGTGAGATTCGTACTAATGCCGCTGAGCTATTGTTTTTGTTGGCCGTCCATATTTTTCTCAACAATCATGAATAAAGATGAATTCTCAAAAAAATTATTTTGAACAATTCTCATATTTACTCACGATTCATGCCTACTAAGCAACTATAACAAGGACAATGACTCATACATATCAATTCTGATTGGTAACTAAAAAAAACTAATGGTCAATATAGTAATATTAATATAGTACACTTGATATTGTACCTTCATATAAAAAGTTCACAAATTCATTATGTTTATATACCAACCAACCTCATGTTCCTGATGTGCTGCAATTGGCATCTCCGGATTTGTGCTCCTACGTGACTTGTCATCAGTGTCATCCGAGAACAAAGCAGTACTATTCGTATTAGCATCACTTGGGTCTGATGCCACCATATCAATTTCATAATTCAAGATGTTTTTTTCTGCCAGTCCAAGCTGCCATCATAAAACAGATAAACGCTGTGTGAGAGGAACAAATTGTGAATAATTTTAGCTTTTTATTTATACAAGAAAAGGAAGAGGTCTGCAAACACCAGGCATCGACTAGCTCGATACTTGAAAATTTATAAATTCAAATGTTATACATTGTTTGCACAGATTCAAAGGGTCAATTCCCTAGACACTTAGATTGCATATTTTATTTCCATTGATGCACATTGAGAAAATTACTATAAGGGATGATTGGATTTTGGGGTTGAGGAGAGGAGGGGAAGGGAAAAAATCTTTGTTTTTAGTACATCACAATCCCTCTTTAACCTCTCTTCTCCTCTCCTCCAACATTCCATCAAACTTTTTATCTAATCCAATCAAACTTCATCTAATTTCTAATTTTTATTCTTCTTTTATTCTTTAATTTTCTAACTTTAATTTGAAAATTTCGACCGTGATGGTCTAGCTCCTCCCGAAACTAGTCATTCTTTCCCTGCTGCTGAACTGATAACTTTTTTTTCTCAAATTTAACTTTAATCATTGTGATTGAATTATTAATATAACCTACCAATTAGTTTATAAATTAGAAATTTAATGTTCGAAATATAAAAAAATTAAATATAAATATTAAAATAAAAAGAAAGATAACACAAAAAAAAAATATATATATATTCATTTTTTTCGTTTTTGTGTCATATTTACTGAAAAATAATATAAATTTTATAAAGTCAAAAAGAGTTGTCAGCATCATTAGTGTAATTCCATGATTAATAGGCAATTTGTGAATCCCCTCCAATTGTTATTGTACTCAAACAAATATAAACTTTAAAAAAAAATTGATTTATAAAAATAAAAAATTTATATTTATGATTTTCATTAAAATTGAATAATATTCATAATTTGAAAATTGGTTTATAAATTATAAATTTAATTATAAAAATTAAAATTAAAAGAAATGAAAAAACAAATCATTTAAATTTTGTGTAGAAATTTACTTAATTGAGAAAGTTTAAATTTGCAAATATATCAAAATTAAATTTATGAATAGTTCAATAATTATTAAAATTTTGATATTAGATTAGAAACTAGACATTTAATTATAAAGATCAACATGATGATAAATAATGAATATATATATATATATATATTGCTTCAAATTTGTTGTAGTATCTTTGTATCATATTTTTTTTTTCATGTAAATAATTATCAAAAAATTATAATTATCAAAATTAAAAGAAGTCATTACAATTTTTTTTTTAAAAAAAAACAAAAACACTCATTTACCCCAACAAATAGTAAAAAACTCTAAAAACATTAAGTCATAGAATATATGTATATATATGTATGTATAAAATGGTAAATTTTAATGGCTATACATTTAGTCCATTAAACCATATAATATAAAATAAAAAACATTAAATTTATAAATGAGTACAAATATCAATTATTACAATGAAAAAAATAATATTAAAATAAACATCTTCTCTCCTAAACATCAATCCCAAACAAGGTTTTTGCAACATCTCCTCTCTAAAACACAAATCCCCTCTAAAACACAAATCCCCGAACAAGTACTTCATACCTCTAAATCACTCAACTTCCTCTCCTTTCCTCTCATCAACACCAAAATCCAATTAGTGTCATGGCTCATATTTTGTATACGACCCTCCAGGTATGATTTTCTAACGATTCCTTAAGTCAATCGACAGTTATTTACATTTTTAACCCTAAGGGAAATTTGGTAAAATTACCCCTATGGTCTCTTTAGTAATTAACTGAGCTTCTTTTATTGTTTGAGGACTCCATCACTAGTTTGTAAATTAGTAGGAGAGGGTCTCTAACCTAAAGGGAATCCATTCCATCCTTTGTGCAACCTTCCTTCTATTGATCAAATAGAAAAGCACGAGAGAGCCATAGAGTTTTTGAAAGCTCCTCCCCTTCGTCGAGATCCAATCGTCGTCGTGCCCCTCGCCACCACCACCTTTCATCGCCCGCAGCCTTGTCGTGCCCATGCCTCTGCATCCCATAAGATCGTGCTAATAGCATGCGCGGTCCTTAGCGCGACAGCTCCCCCCGCACAGTCGTGCACATTCACCATCTTTTATGGTCACGCACCGTCGAGTCTCGCATTGCACGTCGCACCCCTGTGCTGCACTGCTCCCGTTTGTCTTTGCGCGTCTGTCGGGATTTAGTAGCATACAGTGTATGCGTACACAAACTAGATGCCGGGAGGAATGCTCCCTAGGGCTCTAGTGTCGAAAATACACGGTTCCCAATCCGTCTAGAGCCGTTCACTTGGGGCGTTCCTTAAATGTTCAAATCAGTGTAGCGTCACTTATCGTTAAGACAAGATGTCGAGTTGCTCTCGTAAAGGAGTTATGTTGATAACTCAGAGTTTGTTTGATGGTACTGCATGTAGTGCTAGGATGCATGTTGATGTGTTACTATGCATATTGTTCGGTTGAGGGTTCTTACTGAGTACTTTGTACTCACCCTTATTTCTATGGTTTCTGCCCAATAACTTGGGACTGTACTAGATAGCAGCTGGAGGGGATGAGTGGATCATGGGAGTCCGATGTTCAATTATTTATTCATTGTTTATGGTTTTCGTTAGAGCATGTTAGTTAGAAAATTAACTTTCATTTCATTATTTATTAAGGTAGAGGCTTGAACTCCTATTTTTAGTTATTTTCCTAATTGAACAATTTTGCAGTTTGAATAAATGGATTTGAATTCTCGTTACTTCTGTTATAACTATTTGAATCATGCATGTTGAATAAGAACTTAGGTCTAGGGCAGTTAAGAAAGTCAGGTTCTTACAATCACCAACTTATTTCTCCGAGTCCGATTACAATCTTACATCCCTTATAGCCCTTTTGTTTTCCATTTCATATTATCAATGAAATGCTCAGAGAGAGAGAGAATTGCTATGTTTTTTTATACATGTATAATAAAGTAAGAGCAATGTAGATATGAAAAATAAAGTCTCGGTCCAAGGAAGCAAACCATGCGTCTCCTTCGCCACATGGATTTGAATTCTCGTTACTTCTGTTATAACTATTTGAATCATGCATGTTGAATAAGAACTTAGGTCTAGGGCAGTTAAGAAAGTCAGGTTCTTACAATCACCAACTTATTTCTCCGAGTCCGATTACAATCTTACATCCCTTATAGCCCTTTTGTTTTCCATTTCATATTATCAATGAAATGCTCAGAGAGAGAGAGAATTGCTATGTTTTTTTATACATGTATAATAAAGTAAGAGCAATGTAGATATGAAAAATAAAGTCTCGGTCCAAGGAAGCAAACCATGCGTCTCCTTCGCCACATGTGGGTCCACAAGTTTAATAGCTCATTTGTTCGTAAAGGCTTTACAAGATAGTCAGCTGCTCCAAGCCTCAAGCACTTAACGACGATAGGGACCTCATCTCGTGTTGACATCACTTACAAAGAAAGACAGAAATAAAATAAACAAAAGAGAATGTGATCATTCTCTTATTTTAAAGATATTAAGCTTTGATGAATTGGCAGTTACAAAACCAGAACTTACTGATAACGGGAATACGTCGCAGCTCTTTATCTCGAGTGATGTACTTCAACATTTTCATACCTTTGACCATTGGCAGGTCAACTTCCGAGAGTATAATATCAATATCAGGTCCTTCTGCATTCAAAGCATCAATGACCTGTCTGGCTGAACTTGCGGAAATGACTGTCCACAAAAGGAAAACCTTACATCAGTACAGTAATTCACTTTTTTTTCAGCAAGAAACAACAAAGTAGTTCATATTTATGTCAATGGCTGTTATCACAATTTACGTAGAAAGTTAGAAAGGAGTGAACAATCAAGGCCCCATGTAATAACCATTTGGTTTTTCACATTTTCATTACTTCCACTATGATTTTGCTAGTCTTGTTTCTTCCTTTACCTGTGTTGGTTTAAAAATCAAACCATGTTTTGTTTTGAAAACTAAAAAAACAAAAATTATAAAAAAAACTAGTTTTAAAAATTTTGTTTCTGTTTTGGAATTTAACTAAGAATTCAAATGGGGAAGACCAAAATCATTATAGAGAAATTGAAAGAAAACAAACTAAATTTTCAAAAATCAAAGATACACTAGAACATCGTAACATAAAAGTTGTTAGCTTAAGATTCAAACCCAAGCACATAGTATCACGAGCAACTTCTAACTTTTATGACCGAAAATTGGAGCTTGGCTCTCGGGACACTCACGCTCATCCCAAAGCTCGGATCGAGGAGACAACAAGAGATTTTATATATTTTTGTTTTTAAAACCGGAAAATCAGGCCTTCAATCTACAATATCCCGGAGACATCGAAGAAATGGAGACACTTGAGATGTGTGAGTCTCAAACTTAGGACTTGAGGAGAGTACACCTTCAAAGTCCAAGCTTTGACAACCGTGCCACCCTTACGGGACAACAACAGGTTTTAAGCTTAACTCATGGGTCTTGAGACCTCCTAGAGAGCATACCGCAGAGGCTGAAGCCTCAACCGACCCTGGGGGACCTCAATAATTACAGTTACTGAAATGACTAGTTTTACCATCGTGAAGATTCCATTTATGGAAAAAAAAAGGTGATACCTTGGTAGGAACATTTCAAAAGAAGCTTAGAAACCTCTTCAGAACTTTTAGAATCATTATCGCACAGCAAAATCCTGACTTTACTCCGGTCAAACCCATCTCCCCCACTTTTAGCTCCGCTGCCACAGCCACCACAATCCTCGTTCAAATTAAGCTCCTTGCAAACCATAGCTCATAAACTAGAATCTACACAAAACGCGGCCCCCTTCCTAAATACAAAGAAACAATCAACAAAAGCACAGAAAATAGAGATTAAAAGGAAACACAAAAGGAAGTAATTAGAATACATACTAGAGAAACTCCATCCAGTACAGAATCCAAATTAGGGTTAGGGTTTGGATCACAGACGAGTTCATTAACGTATCAGAAGAATCAAGCGCAGGTTAGCCCACGGTGGCTGGGAAGGTTGGTGGTGCGGCGAGCAAAGGCAAAAAGAAGATATTTTGCCAGCCCCCTCATGAAGATATTTTGGTAGCCACTGTAAAATCTTATATCTACACAGCTTTTGATTTTTTTTTTTTTTTACTTTTGGCCAAAAACAAATATCTTTGGGGGATCGATCAGGTTGTGAGGCTGGAATGCAGCGGCAGGATCGAAAAAGGTGGCAGGTGGAGGGCTGAGATTGAGGCTCACGATAGCACCAGAAGAGCAAATCAAAAAGTGCAAAAAGGGGATATTGGAACCACCAGGGTTTGGATAGTTATGTAGCGATGGTCAAGATGCCACGTCACCCTCCAGATCTTCTCACAATGAACCAAATCAAATTCGACCCATTTACCATATTCTTCTTTTTCATTGCTATTCTCCATTTTGCCATTCTTCCCTGCCTACGTGGCATGCCACTAGTGTCCACCCACGACTACCCACGTGTCCTTACCTTTTTACCTTTTCTATAAAGTAAAAACAACTTTTTTAAGATTGGCCTTAGTAATTCGTGTCCCTTTTGATTTCAACAAATTCAAGTCCTAATATATATAGACATTTCAAAAAGACTAGTCCTATTTTAACCATTTCATACTCTACTCTTTCTAACTTCAATTTACGTATAATTGAACTTAGCTTAATAATATATTATAAATTAAGAATTCGCTTGTTTAAATCTTTCAATCTTTGTTTGTTGTACTAAAAAGTCAAATATACCCCGTAAATGAAGATGAGTTGTAACATGATGTTCCATATATGTTATCTTCATTTAGTTTAGAAAGTTGAATCAAGCAAAGCAGTTTTAATAAATACTCTACTAATAATATTATATTAAATTCATAACAGAAAGTTAGTTACAAATTTGTTGTAACGACTTCGATATAAAGATATGTTATCATTCGTAGGTAGGATAATCTTTTGGTATCTTTAGTATAGCATTTTTCCAAAATTAAGATGGTAGATTAGAATTGCAATAAGGTTTTATTTGTACTCTTAAAACTTCCTAGTAAATCTAGTTGAATTTTGCTCTTCACAGTGGATTATGCTGATTTTGGAGCTACTTTACACTTATGTTAACTCTCTATTCCTTCTCTATCTTTTTACTTTCCAGCAAGTTCTTGTGTATATTTCTTCTTGTCCACTAACGAAAAAAGAGAAGAGAGAAAGAAAGAAGAAGATATTTTCGATCCATACCGTCGTACTTGTATTGGTGCTCAATATTAGTTCAATTTGATCTCACATTTTTCCAAAAGAGAAGCCAAGTTGAATGCATCATCATTCATGTGTTCTTTGGACTTCCTCAAACTCCGCAAATCTCAACCTAACCTGAAAGAATACAATATTTATTGTCATTTAAAATTTCATAGTTCAATCCTCTAGTTTTAAAACGTTTGAATTTGAAAATAGAATAAAATATTTGTCGCACTTAAAGATATTACATTATTTATACAATAATAGAATCAAGCTAAACTTAATATTGAATCAATCAGAGTAATATTTTAGTGGTATAAGACTCTGTCTATGATTAAAAGATATCCCTCCATTGATTTTTTTTCAAAAAAAAAAAGATTTAATTTTTTCATCCTCACAAAAAAAAAAAGGTTTAAATAAATAGATAATAAACATGGATTATGGGTATGCATTTAATTTTTACCCTCTCATCTATAAGGTTAAATGTTAAAAAAGAAGTTAAATGTGGCTTGGAACATCATCCCCGAAAGGTCTAACCGAGTGGTTGGTGTTGAACCTAATGGTGGGTGCTAGCTTCTAAATGAGGATTATAAGATTTTTAAGTTCATGGAACAATGTGACATCCATTGGTACCATATACATTCGCGAAGTTTTCTTTTTGATATTTGTGAATGTTCGAATTAGTTTAGGTGCATTTTCATTATTCTCACGAAACATATTGTCCAATCTTATAACATATTGATGTCAAAAGAGTTTGTAGACAATTATTTTTTAGGTAGGTGACCACTATACATTGAACTTATAATTTTTTAAATCTTCATATCCTTTTTTACCTCAAGGCCTGATTATTCATTCGCACAATTTCATGAGAAGAGTCAGAGAACAAAATTATCTATAAAAAGAGATCTACTATACTAAAGGAATACTACATTCAATTTGGACATAGCAATCTTACCATATAGACTTTGTTCTCAGCTCTCCAACGACTGCTCTTAGACACCAACAAATGCCTCTGATATTGTCTCCAATCTGCAGCTCTCCATCCGGGCTTATCTGGTTATGTGACCAAGCATCTCGTAAATCGCATACGACTCCATTAACCTCGATCCAACTTGTTCCTGAAGATTTCTTCTTTACCATTTTGAGCATGTTCTGTCTCAGAATGGTCGTGTCTCGCCAATGTTTATCTGCAGCACTAGGAGCATGAAGCATCCAGCAATTTCGTTCTTGTGACTTGTGCAGCTGCTGAGAAGTACTCCACACACAGCATTGTTTGGCTTCAAATGCTAGACTAAGACACAGTGTTCCATTGAGGCATTTCCTCAAACACTTTGTATGCTTCATCCATAACACCAATATAGGCCGGTATATTTTTTTAGTACAAAGGGGATTACAGATATCTATTTTTTCCCGAGTTCGAACCCGTGACGCTGGTGTTGAACTGGTTTACAACCAAACAATGAAACCATTGCGTCACTATTCTTTCGGTATCTACTCTGCCATGTTCTTCGAATCCATTTTCCTAACATAATACCATGCAAACAAGAAATTCCAACGAGCAAAATTCCCCGCACCCCATTTGCTTACAAATTGATTGAATTCATTCTAAACCCATTAACCTCAATTTCCGCCGCCGCCATTCGTTTGAATAGCTCAATCGATTCTTGTTGGGTTTTGCTCTGCGCATGGCTGATGAAATTTTTTTTCTGGATAAAGTCGGTGGCGATTATTTGGGTGGATTTGCGCAAGATAACGAACAGAATTACAGCATTTTAGTACAGAGAAAAGAAATTGTTGCCTCTGCGTGTCTCTGAAGCTTCTTCTAATGGCGATTTCCTATACTTATATTTATCTTTCAAATCCCACAAAATGCGATTGGGACACCACCGTCGATTTTAATAAAAGGGTTTCTTATTTTTCCTAACACTAACTTTCTAAATTCACCATTTTCCTCTACTCTTTTTTTTTAATAACTAGAAATCAGAATTTCACCCAACCCCTATACTCTGGGCACCCTTTTGAAGGTCTAAACTCGAGAAATAACAAAAAATGCACTATTAAATTTACCCTTAAATTGAGTTTCGAACGTGGGAACTCCAAAAAAACATATCTTTGAGACCCTCGACGATCAAGACCGCCTCTAGTGATTAAATAAGTCATCAAAATTTAGAGGCTACATTTATAATTTATAACCTCAGAAGTTTCCTTCATACTGTAAACACAAATTTATTTTCTAATTTCTTGAAATATGTTTAATAACATCCTAAGAAGTGTTTTTATTGGACAATGGACGATATGGAAAGTAGAATATTATTGCTCCCAAGTATATTATTGAATTTGTACTCAGATGTTATAATACATAATAAATCTTCAAGTAGCAATCTACATGCTTCTTTTCACAAAGGAAAAAAACTGTGAAGGGTGTAACCATGGCTGAGACAAGGGCTTGAAGATCACAATGTTCTGCTACCTATGCAGTTGGAGATTATCTCTGCATTTAGAAGAAGAAACAAGTCATAAGAATTAGGTAACATTGCAGCGGGAGATGTCGAGGATCATACAGACTCATATGATCTGTTTTTTATCGATCGGACAAACAAAGACGTCGTGAGAGGGGCAACTTACATGGCAATGAACAACACAAACAATACTATCAGCTGAAACATTTCAGATGTTGTACAAGTCACTTTCACACTGCAACTGCCTGGGGCCTTTTGCTCGTTTTGATTCCTTTTATGGCTGTTCAAAGAGCCGATTCGTGGTCAGTTAAAATGTTTTAAGTGTTTGTGAGAGGAGTGGATTGGATCATACCCTCTGCATAATCTTTAGCTCCAAAAACAGCAGAACCTGCAACTAAAGCATTAGCTCCAGCCTCAATGACCTGCAACCACAGTGGCAAATGAAAACTTGCTTCAGAAACTTATGGAATAAAATAGGTTGTTTTGGTGAGAATGTTATTGTATGCACCTTATACGCATTGGCTGGGCCGACTCCACCGTCCACTTCGATCCATGGGTTCACTCCCTGCAACAAAGCAAATGAAATGCCAATGGCTTTTAAATCCTTGCAATGCTGAGATTTACGACAAAAGCTATCGAAAAGGAAAATGGTACCTTTTCAGCACATAGTCTTCTTAATTCTGAGATTTTCTTTACTTGGCTCTCAATAAAGCTTTGCCCACCAAAACCAGGATTTACCGACATAATTAAGACCAAATCAACCACTGTAAACAGGCAAAGAGCATGGTTAATTCCTCTCATTTTGTTCAGACAAATACCAATACATATTTTCCTATCATCTCCCTTCTTGGTATGAGTAATGAATATATCCACTCTTAACCTCTAAATGGTCCTATTCTCTAATTCAATCAACCCAAAATTTATGTCAAATTTCTTTTAAAAAACAACAGAGATCCTCAAAACCCTCAACAGGTAATATAATTCCCAAAGATTCCAACTCTTTTTAATAAACCTCACAATAAAACATCTCAGCAATTACAAAGAGATGGAGAGATAGAGGGAGTCACCATCAAGGACATATTCTATTGCGCTGAGAGAAGTGGCAGGATTTAGGACCACTCCAGCTTTAGCTCCAAGACTTTTTATCTGAACCATGTTCAAAGGAATGACCATTATGAATGAAGATAGATAATCTTTGTTCTTTCCTTAAAATGCATGAATTCCATCTAAAAAGAAAGTCATTTTCAATGGCAAATTAGCAAGAAATCCTTTCTGAAATGAAGAGAATGGAATCAAGAAACAGTAGTAAACCCCGGTGAAAGCAGTTTTCGACCATATGATCATCCTTTTCAATCCACAAAAAATCAGAATAATAGGAGCATACACGCTTCATAGTATTCGAAAAAAGCTTGTAGGGTTTTGTAGTTTTATCTTCATTTAAATCTATATCCTATTAGGGTTTTAAAATGAAAAGAAACGTGCACCTAATTCCATATTGCATCACAGAGGAAATCTATCTCAAGCACAAGATTTTAAGAGTTAAGCATACACTTATGATGTTTTCTAAAGAACGTGTTGGATTTTGCAGTTTTTTCTTCCTTTAGAACTATATCTTACTAGGATTGAAATGTGCACCTAATTTGATACTATATCACAGAGGAGGAAACATTACTTGATTAACAGTACGGTGCAAATGGATTGTGGAAGATTGCTCACAATGAACACTAACGATATCGGCACCGGCCTTTATAAAGTCTGGCACGCGCTGATCTGGCTCCACAATCATCTACAATGCATCGATTTTAAGTTAACGACAAGTACTTAAGAATCGGTGCTAAATCAAAGGAGAATAAAAATGATAAAGAACCATACTAGATGCACGTCTAAAGGAAGATCTGTCACGGTGCGTAGAGCATCAACAACGAGAGGTCCAATTGTGATATTTGGAACAAAACGGCCATCCATTACATCAACATGGATCCAATCACAACCAGCCAGTTCCACTGCTTTGACCTAGACAAGATGAGAATGTCAATCTATACAACCATATGCATAAATCTCCAAAGCAATTTGATAAATTACTTGGAAGCTCACAGTATAACAAACAAAAACGATGGAAATATTAGAGCCTAGAACAGAACCTGCTCTCCCAATTTCGCAAAGTTTGCAGAGAGGATTGATGGAGAGACAATGATATCAGATTTCGAGTATTTATCGACCCGAGCGGAAGCTTTCACCACATTTTTGTACCTCCTCCTAGAAAATTAGAACTGCCGAGTAAACAGTAGCACATTGGACACCAAATATTTCTCCATAAACACAATCCATTTCTCACAGAAAATACATAAGAAAATAACCACCATAAAGTGGCTTAGTAGTCAAAAGAGATTTTAAGTAACTAAGAGCTGATGGGTTTGGAGTTAAATGGTTTCCTTGTGTTGAGGATCCCACATCAGGAAGTGAGGAGACCTCGTAGCAAGTTATAAGATAGGTGGGCTACAGTGGTTTTGAGATGGATGCTACACTATCTAATACCTTGACATCCAAATGTTGTAGGTTTAGGCGGCGCTGACATGGGTATCACAAAATGAAAGACAATCAGCAATCCTTTATCTAGTAGAGTTGAAAGTTAAACCAAAAAACCTCAAAGGGTATCACAAAATCTTCTTTACTTCAACATAGAGAGATGGGTAACACACAAATCAAATAACCAAGTATATATAGTTTCCTAAAGCTCAGAATTTCAATGAGACAGAACTGAATTATCATTAATCAAATTAATCAAACACAATTTCAAGGCCTCTAAACAAATTAGTTGATTAATGAAAATACCTGGAAAAGGTAAGATGGGTAGGTTGAGAGAGAGCTGGTTTGTGAAAAGCGAGGCCTCCGATTAAGCCACTGAGCTGGGATTGGCATAACGGAGCAGCGGCCATTTGAAGGAACAGCCCTTTTCTGGGTTTCAAAAGAAATAAATACAAAAATGGGAAAAAAAAAAAAAAAAAAAAAAAAAAGAAAGGAACGAATGGATGAGAATGGCGAATTCAGAGATTGCTTATCACCAACCAATGGTTGCAATATCTTTCTTTCTTTCTTTGTTGCTGACATGAGAAGGAAGCAGACACATTCAACATGATGACTTTTCAAAAAAAATTAACCTATAAATATTAATTATAGGGATTTTGCAAGTATGTTATAAAAAAACAAATAATTTTAACACAATTCTCAAACTTATTCATATGTAGTACAAATATGATTGAAGTCTATCAATATACATTGTTCAGTCACTCAAAGTCAATTAAAGTCTATCGGTATCATAAATTTTTGGCAAAATATGCTACAAATGAATTATTTTAAAAAATATATTAATAATGAAGAGCAAAAAATATGCTATATGAATTCCTTAATAATAATGTGGTAAAAGATAATAATGTATTAATAATTAAATAATATTATTAATAATTCGTCACAATTTCCCCTTGGGCATGTTTTGAGGGATGGATTGGGTTGGGTTGGGAAGATAAGATAAGTGAGAATAAGTTTATGTTTGGTAGGAAGGGAAGGAAAGAAAAGTGATAATAAATTTATGTTTGATGTGATTTAGAGTGAAGTATTGAGTTATTGAAGACTTATAAATTCATTGGCCAAATATGTAAAAATTGATTTTTTCTTCCCTTCCCTTCTCAATTCTTTTCGATGGGTCAAACATGTCCTTCGTTTTTTTACTTCTTTTTCAACTATTTTAGTTTAAATACTGTTTTCCTATATGTAATTGAATTGACTCTAGTTCTAAAAAAAAAAATGAATTTACTCTATTTTTTAATAACAATTTTATGACAACTTACCTTTCATTAATTTTTGTAAAGTTTACCATAACTTGTTAAAACGATTGAGTTGGGTTTACGAATTGATGTTTTTTTTTTTTTTGCAAAATTACAAAGAATATAGACTAGAAAAATGGTAATTGAAGGCCAACAAGAATATAGAACAAAATAAAAACCTACAATTTACTATACTCAATTGTTGTAGAATTTTAATAATGAGACTCGAACTTATGATCTCTTAATCATAAATTTAGATTGATAATATCGAGTACTACTATTCTCGACTTGAGAAATTCATAGATAATATGAGGAGTAAGTCTAGTTCAGACTTATTTTATGTCATTTTTTATTTTAAAAATTTTAATTTCCACCTTTCATTCTAGTTGTTATTACAAAAAATCTAAGTTTCCAGATTTTATTAATTAGAGTAAATATAAAGAGCAAAACTCTCATAGACATAGATCTACCTACATTTGATGTCACCAAAAATTATTTTACAAAAAAATTATTTTATAAAGTATATAATTTTGTGACAACATCTTCAAAATGTAGGATTCTCTTACATATCTATGTGTATGAAAGTTGTGTCCAAATATAAGTTGTGTCCAAATATAAATGGTAACAATAGTGTAGTTCAAATCTTTATTCCTTAATTATAATTATTTTGTTTTTAGAAAAAATAACATTACATTACATCACACAAAAAAAAAAAAAACCACATTAGGATACATATTGAACTACTAACTCTTGAGCATCGTTAATTTGTTAGTACTCTAATGGAAGGTTGGTATATTCTATGACAAAAGAAAAGAAAGAAGAAAAAACAGCTACCCTAATATATTTTCTCCCACAAATTTTTAAAAGAATTTCAACAAGAGACTGTTATTACAATGGAAAGAAATGTAACTAGAGATGTCGACAGACGGGCAGGGTCGAAGAATGGCTTTCTCGTCCTCGTTCTCGTCCTCGTTCCCGTCATAAATCCCAATTTTTATTTTCTCGAGAATCGGGGTGGGGACGGAGAATACATAATCCCCGTCCCCAACTTCGTTCCACGCCTAGATGGAGATTTTTCACCTGGGAGAGATGCTCTTGGGCTAGAAAATAGACACCTCTAACGGTAACTTGTATGTATCAAAATTATGTACTTACTTTTATTGTCTAAATTAGATTAATGACTAATTAGGAATTATTGGAAGACAGTTCCAACAATTTATATGGAAGGTTTAACAAACATTAATTGCCAGAGCGATCCAATTTGTCAACACCGACAAAACCGGAATAGACCAAAACATGGATCACGAGTCGCTTTATTTCTTGGGTTTATTGAACAAACACGAGAGCTGATTCGGCGACCTCCATAAACCGACACTGGTCCTGGTCCTGTTGCAGCCATCCGTTTCCTTTCCACCACCCTTTTGCTCGAATCGAAGTTCAAATTCATGAGCCGCGCATTCAATCCATACCCAGATGAAAAACATGCAAACATCAGGAGATTCATGAGGCACACCGAGGATGAACAGCACAGGAGCTTGTCGGACGAGGATCCGCACGGTGGTTTCAGCTTCAAGAGCAATCAAGAAATCAAATGCGGGTTCAGCTCGATTCGAGTTATGGGTATGTTTGTGGTTCTGATGATGTTCGTTTCTGCCATCTTTTCGGTATCTGTGGTTCTTAGAGACCCACCATCGGATGCTGTGATTGAAGATTCAGATGTGTGGATTTCTCAGTGGAATTCTGACCCAGGTTCTTCATTTTTAACCTCCTTTAGAAAATTGGTCATTGCCACCTTGTATTCAAGCTGTTTGTGAAAATGGCTGATTTAGTTTTGAGTGTTTGAACTGTCAAAATGGATTTTTGGAAATTTGTTTGTGGAATTAACATTATGATAATCATGTTTATCTCTTTTCTATACTACATTGTGAGATAATCTGTTGTGATGTGCTTCTATAAATGTAATCTAATACTTTTGTATTCCGCATATTCAGGAAATTAGTTAAGGCTGTGTTAGTGGATTTCATAAACTGTCTTCCTTGATACCCATTTACATATTGAGATGGAGAAAGAATGCTCACATTTTCTGTACATATGTTAGCCTGTCTAGTTTGATAACCTTTATGGTTTTCATATTTTCTTTAAGGAAAGGTTTGAAACTTCTGTCCAATTCCAAAAACAGAAACAAGTTTTTTAAACATGATTTGCTTTAGTTATCAAAACTTGGCTTCAATTTAGAGAATAAAATAAAATAACATTTTTCAAAGTACATAACAAATCAAAGTATTTAGGTGCTTAATTTAAAAAAAAAACAAATGGCTATCAAATCTTATGCTTATTTATTCTAAGATGTTGAGATCCTGTTTTAGTGAGATTGAGATCCTGTTTTTCTACCAAAGTGAACTTAGTTCAGCGGTAGTTGGAATGCAACTCGATCGTAGGTTTGAATTCTAAACCCCAACTATTATTGTTGAACTTGATTTTTTTTTTTTTTTTTTTTAATTTGCATAGGCTAAATTCCTTCTTTTCCGTTCGTAATTTCTCTGTAGCTGGTTATAGTATACTGTTTTTGCTGAATTCCAATCAAATATTCGTAGACGGTCTAATCTAAACCAATGTGAAACGTGCATGTCAATGAAAATATAATCTGTTGGCTTTCTTATCTTCCTGTTGTTATTTTTTTGTAGATTATAAGGATGGAGATCTTCATACAGTTATACAGCCAGATGATAAACTGCTTGGTGGCCTTCTTTCTGCCAAACATGGGGTAGGTTCTTGTCTCAGTAGGTACAATTCAGTTGCTTTTGTGCACAAGCTGGCTTATGAACCCTCTTCTTATCTAATCTCCAAATTGCGGAGTTACGAAGATCTTCATAAGCGGTGTGGAGTTTACACTGACTCTTACAACAAAACTTTGGAGCAGCTTAGGTCTAATGGTAGCAGCAGCTCTGCTGACTGTAAATATCTTCTCTGGATTTCCTTCAGTGGATTAGGGAATAGAATACTAACTCTTGCTTCAGCGTTTCTTTATGCTCTCCTCACAAATCGTGTTCTACTAGTTGACCCTGGAACTGACATGACTGATCTCTTCTGTGAACCATTTCCTGAGGTTTCCTGGTTTCTTCCCCAAGATTTCCCATTAAAAAATGAGTTCAGTAACTTCAACCAGAACTCTCCTAATTGCTATGGGAAACTAATGAAGAATAGCATGACAACAGATTCCAGTGGAATGATCTTGCCATCTGTTGTTTATCTTCATTTGGTCCATGATTATGATGATGATGATAAGCTTTTTTTCTGTGATCAAGACCAAGCTCTTCTGCAGCAATCGCCTTGGCTTGTTATGAAAACGGACAACTATTTTGTCCCATCTCTCTTTTTGATCCCGTCATATGAAAAAGAACTTAATGATCTTTTCCCAAATAAAGATACAGTTTTCCACTTCTTGGGTCGATATCTGTTTCATCCCACGAATTCGGTTTGGGGACTGATTACGAGATACTATCAAGCTTACTTGGCTAGAGCTACTGAAAGAATAGGCATTCAGATTAGAGTGTTTGATACAGGGACTGGACCTTTTCAACACATCCTGGATCAGGTTCTGGCTTGTACCCTGAAGGAAAATTTGCTGCCACAAACAGAAAGGCAAACGGAAGTCATCGGTCCAGCGAGTAAGCAAAAGTCAAAGGCCGTGTTGATAACTTCCCTAAGTGCTGGTTACGTAGAGAAGCTGAGAGACATTTACTGGGAAAATCCAACAGTGACGGGAGAGAGGATTAGTTTCTTCCAACCAAGTCATGAGGAGCACCAGCAAACTGAGAAGAGTATGCATAACCAGAAAGCATTGGCAGAGATGTATTTGTTAAGTACAACTAATGTGTTAGTCACCAGCTCATGGTCAACCTTCGGATATGTCGCTCAAGGTCTTGGCGGTCTGAAACCATGGATATTATACAAACCCGAGAATCGTACTGCACCCGATCCACCTTGTCGTCGAGCCATGTCCATGGAGCCTTGTTTCCATGCACCTCCTTTCTATGACTGCAAGTTTAAGAAAGGAGTGGACACTGGTAAACTTGTTCCTCATGTGAGGCATTGTGAGGACATGGCCTGGGGGCTTAAGCTGGTTGATCATTATGATTGATTTTGCTGCTTTTGTTGTGATGACTGGTGTTGTGAACAAATTTTGCAGTTTGTATACTATTGTAGAATATCATTAATTTACTTTTGAAGTTTCCCATTTCATGTTTAGAAAGATGAAATCAGAAATATGTTATATTTCCTATATAGACCATATTTCTAAAGAAAGCTTTGTTCTCAAACTCAAATCTTCAATGTAGTTGAGGAATGACATTTCTTTTAGATGAAGATCCAAGATGTGCTTACTTTTTAGCCAATTGGTAAAGTTTCTTTTTTTATTTACTAAAAAAAAAAATGGTGGTGTATCAATGTGATCCATTTAAAGGCAAAAGAATTATCTCTCATACAAAAGTAAACAACATTAAATGAATATAGATTGAAAATTCATTCCCTAAAATCTAAGACTACTAACCACATGCCTTGACCATAACTTTTTTTCTTAATGACATTCTCATTCAACACTCAACATGCTTTCTAAGTACAAACACTCAACATGCTTTCTTCTAAGTACAAACATGTAAATCCTTTTAAATTATTTTTTTAAGATTCAATTATTCATGATTTTTTTACCAAGTTTTTTTAGGCGATCCAATTATGTGATCTTTAGGTCAAAGATATATATTTACTTAGCTCTTTTATTAAGTTTTAGGGAAAAACTATCTTTTTAGTCTCTACATTTTAGTTAGAGTTTCAATTTAGTCCTTAGGTATCAAAATCATGCACTTGCACCCCTCACATTTCAATAATACTCCATTTTAGTCATTGAGATAATGGAACCGTTAATAACATAACGGAATGTTGACAAGGATGATAACTAGACAAAATTTTAAACTCAATAGATTGATGATGTGATTATATTAGAATTTATTTATTAATGAAAAATACATAATAGAAATAAAAAAGTTCAAAAGATAAAAAAATATCATCAATTCTTGACATTCCGTTATGTTATTAACGGTTCCGCTATCTCAACCACTAAAATGGAGTATTATTGAAATGTGAGGGATGCAAGTGCATCATTTTGAAACCTAAGAACTAAACTGAAACTCGAACCAAAAGGTAGGACTAAAAAAATAGTTTTACTTAAGTTTTATAAGTATTATTATTTTCACTACAAATTTCTTTTGAGAAAGACTTTGTACTCTTTTCTCTCTCTTGAGGAGGTCATGAAGAAGTTCTCCACCACCGTCTAGTCTACCAATCTTAGAAGAGAAATTAAAAGAAAGTGTCAATTTACTAGTAATAGGTCAAAAAGTGACTTGTCTATTATGATGGAAAAAAAATATAATATAGTTTTAAGTTTAGACAATAAAAATGGTTCCAAGAAAAATCATACATGGATTAAAGCATAGAAAAGTATGTAGAAAATAATGGGTAGTATTATGTGAAAAGTAGTAAATAAAAATATAACACATTAAAAAGATGATAATATTCTTGATTCCATTATTTTTAGACCTTCTCTCCTGCATGCCACAAAGTTTAGTATTGTGATGTCTTCCATCACATATTTAAATTTTATTAGATGTGTATATAAGTATGATGAAACTTAACTAAATTTAATTAAGTGCATTTTAACCTAACATACATAATTTATACACAATAAAATTGCTGAAAAAGTTAAAAGGTACAATTAATATGTGGCTATTAGTGATTTACAACCTTTCAATAAATCATACACTTTAGTGATGAATGGATATGGATTGAATTTTTATAAGATATAGAAAGTGTAATCACTTTAGTTGGTTCTAGTGAAGGCACATAGACACATACAATATAATAATCCAAAATCTAAGCTTTATTTATGTCATAATACTTGGATACTCATACTTTGTAGAAAAGTATGGAATTTTCTTAACATTCATGAAAAAATGGATAACATTCATCTCCCACCCAAACAAAAAATGAGTTAGGAATGAGGCTAAATACTCTTGAATTTTCTCCTTTTTTTTTAAAAAAAAAAAAAAAAAAAAAAAAAAAAAAAAAAAAAACTTTCAAAATTGTAAAATTATTGTTGATATTTTATAACGTTTTAAAAATTCTCTTCAACTATAAAAGTCATCAGAATGTTATAGAAAGTCTATAGTGGAAATGATTCTTTCAAACTTAATAGGTTAACTTTCAGATATTTACTTTAAAATTACTTTTAAATATTTATGAAAATTAGAGTAATATTAGAATTTTTTAAATATAATATTCTTAAAATATGGCAAGCATAGAAGTAAAATGTCACAATTTTTTTTTATTTGTAAAATTTCAATAATTTGCTACTCAAGGATCCAAGTGGTGGAATTTTCTTGCATAAGTTTTGGTGGATGATAGTGCCATGTGGCAAGTCACAATAGGTCGATATATCCACCTGACCCGACCCGATAACGAGGGCCGTTAAACTAATGGCCTCCGTCCAGACGTGTCAATTGTCGGAGGATGCTTGAGAATATTTAAAATTCTGATTTCTTTTGTTTTCTTTTTTTGGAATTTTGTAATTGTATATTCTAACGTGAGTAAAACTCCTCTACATATGAATGTGTAGAATAATTTTATTTTTTGTCTATGTGACATCATTGAGTGCCACAAAAAAATACTTTATAAATGAAAATATCAAAATATCTATAAATTTTTGTGGCTTAAATGGTGTCACCTAGACAAAAAGTATAACTCATCTATACATTTATATATAGATGAATTTTACTCTTTTAACGTAATGGTTTGTTTATTATTATTTTTATGACATAAATAAAATTTAATTTAATAGAATAGCCAAAATCAAGGGCAGACCCACCATTGCAAACTCAAAAAGTATATCAAATGCTTAAATGTGTTTGTTACGGGAAAATACATCCACTTACGTGTCAAGCCAATCATGCGACACGTGGTATGATTGTTCGAAGTTTAGACTCAACTCAACATTCCATACTAAAGTCATGATCGGCATCCTCAATTTGTCCCTATCAAACAAATCCCCTACTTAGAATCTAGAAATTAAATATCACAATACTAATGAATTAAGTAATTTTATCAACTCATTTCAAATAAATTGTAATAGTTCTATGAACCATAGAACTCACATCATACTCATATTCGTGTTAACCCTATCAACAACTAGGGGTGTACACGAACTCGACAACCCGAGAAACCTGAACCAATCAAACCCAATTTATCGAGTTCAGTTGGGTTGAATACATGAATGGGTTGAGTTGAGTTCAAAATCATGGAATTTTCATGACTTGAGTTGGGTCAATGGTTGACCTAAAATCAACCAAACCCAACCCGACCAACCCGAATTTCATATTTAGTTTAAAAATATATAATTTTATCTATAACATAATTATTATGTATTTAATTATTTATATTATATATTACATATTTATTTTATTTAATCATTATTGTTAGACTTTTATTTTTTTAATATTTTTTAAACCTATTGATAAGGTTTTGAAGTTGGGTAAACTTGAATTTTCTATTGGCAATAAAAATACACTAATGTTAATACTCGTCCTAAGTTTCTAGGAATCGAATAGAGGCGTTAGAAATTGTTTATTGAGTACATGACTTATCATGGTGAGCTTTTTTAATTTTAGGGTAGTTACAAATTATGAATCTGATAATTCAATCCAACCCAACCCAAAATAAAGGGTTGGGTTAAATTGGGTTGTGTCTTTAATTAAATTGGGTTGAGTTGGAGAATTGACCAATCCAAATTTTTGAGTTGGATTGAAAATCACCTAACTCAATCCAACCTAACCCATGTTCACCCCTATCAACATCTGCAAATTCATTTAGCATCAAAGTGCATTTAGAAAAATGACATGTTAAAAAGTTACTTTACACACATTTTTCATAGTTGATTTGATCCTTCAATCAACAACACATTCCACTTCAAATTTATCTATTTTTAAATTTGTAGCCCCTCCTTGCTTACTTAATTAACAAATTGATACCATATTACCTATAACATTAATGAGAGAATCTAAAAAGAGAGAAAAAAAAACATCATTATTAGGCAGAGATAACTAGGGGAAAATGGTATGTAAAATAAAATATAAAAATAGCATGCATTGATGCTTGGGATTACCAATTATGTCATAAATAATTGACATCATATGTCCTATTAGACTCCAATTCATTAAACTCTTAATGACAATCATAACTACAAATTAACATGCCTCATATAACATAAACAACAAACATTTGAACAGAATTTAATGAAAACTCAAACACAATCATAACCATTCATAATACACTAATTACTGTTCTCAAATTAACACATAAATATCTGAATATGAAAGCGAATATATTTACATTCTTTTGTTTTGTTTGCTTGTAAGAAAGAAAGAAGAAGATGGAGATGGAGAAGCCATTAAAGCCCTGCTCGAAGATCGAGAAATTTGGAATTTTGTTCAGTAATTCCACAGGATGTGGGGATTCAATGCCAAATTTGAAGAAGATGGAGTATGAAAAGGAAACGGAGCGATTTCGAGATTCGAAACGACGGAAGAGATTTCGATGTTCATATCAGAAGTGAGGCCTGTTTCTTGTGAGACACTCATTCTTTCCCCCTCTGGTTTGAATGTTGTTGTTCTACTGGCCATGTTTGGGAAACAAGATTGTGGATTGTATGATGATGAATTGGGGGAAACTGTGGGGAAAAAGGATGAGAAACTGAATGGATATTCAGTGATTTTGGGCAAGGTTCTTGGAGAAGAATCCATGGAGTTGGAGAAGCAGGGCACGTGAGCCAATTCAGAAACTGGTTTGATCTTGAATGATGATGAACAAGGCAGAGCTGAAGAACAAGAACTGAATTTAAGTAATCCAGAAATGTCAACTTTTTTCCCTCCACTGCTCTTCTGAAACACCCTTGAAATCACCCATTCATTCTGCAAAGTAATTAAGCAAACTCGACATAGAGAACACTCGAAGGAAAACTCGCTTACCGGGCAGCGAGACTCTATATTGAGAATTCTTAGGCAAATTCAAAACATAAAAAGACAAAAAGTTTGTACCTTTGTAGAATTGGGGAGATTAATGGAAGAGGGTTTGGGTTGTAATCTGAATTCATGCATAACCCAATTGGATTTTTGACCTTTTGGAGCTCTTCCACCATAAAACACAAGAGTTTTCTTCAAACCCACAAGAGTTTTTCCTCTGTAAATCTCTTTATCTTTGCCAGTGGCTTTCCAATACCCTGACTCAGTGGCTCTGTTTGTCCTCAAACCAGTGGGATATTTTCTATCCCTCAAACAGAAAAAATACCATTCCTTTTCTCCCATCTTTGCTTTCCCTAACACCAAAAAAAAAAATAATAATAAAACCCAACAAAAAATCAGCAACCACAAAGAAACATAGGAAAAAGGGTACAAAAAGAATTGATCTTACATGGCAAATCCCAAGGCTCAGACTTGTTGAGATCAACCTCTCCAATGGGCTTGCAAGAGAAATTGGAATCCATGACTTTTTTAGAGAGATAATGAGAAATAAGCTCTTCATCAGTTGGGTGGAACCGAAATCCAGGGGGCAAAACAATCTGGGATTCTTCAATGTTTTGATCCATTCTATGTTGTTGTGTCTGAATTTAAAAAACAAAATCTTGGTTTTATGACAGAAACTTGTATGGTCCAATCCAATGTTTAGGAGAAACAGAGGAAGAAAGTTGCAGAGGTTGTTGTGAAGATGTGGGGTTTTTAAATAGGAGAGAAAAAAAAAAAAAATGGGTTATTTGAGGTTCAAGCTGTTACTAATGAAGTTGGTTTGATGGTTCATAGCTCCTTGCAGAAGAAAACAAAAACAAATAAAGATTACAGAAAGAGAGGAAAAAAGGAAATTAAAGTGAAAATAAAAAGGAGAAAGAAACATGAAGTGAACTGTGAAGTTCCATAAAATAATATATGCTCTGCTTAACTGATTTTCTTATTTTACTCAACACAAAAGGTGTCATGCTAGGCAACCCAAGCTATGACGACTCGTTTTATTTTATAATCATAAAAACGTGTCTGGTACCTGTTGAGTTATTATAAATGATATTTAAAATAATGAGGAATTTGCATGTATATTACAATAAGATAAAAAAATTGAGTAAATAGCAACTTTTTTAAAATATTTGCAAATCTATC
>JBBMEF010000004.1:10205325-10229873 GCA_037832685.1 Sicyos baderoa
AGGTGTGTTTGTGCACACAAGCTGGCCCAGACAGTCACAAACATAAAAAAAAAAAAAAAAAAAAAAAAAAAAAAAAAATGACAAACTTGTAAAGAAGAAGAAGAGCTCAACACAGTGCAAGAATTCTTTTCTTCTTTCTCATATTTATACAAACAAAGGATGGAAAGGAAAGCCTACTTCTCAATTTCAGCACATACCAAACAATAAATACAAGCAATAAATTCTACAACAAACAACCATAAAGTCAGAAGAAACTCGAACAAATTTCTTTCGTCATTCTTAAATTGGAAAAAGGATCGACATTTAATCATGTTATGCCACAATAAGCTTTCCTCCACGAAAATAAAACTTGCCCTCCAAACTTCAAATCAAAACCATAATAAAGTCAATAGAAGCTTAGTCAAAACCATGGCCAACCCTTCAAACTTCAAATCAAAACCATGAGTTCCGACCCCATCAAGAATTAAAATAAAGCTATATGGAACTAAGTTCCATGAACTGTCCAAACATAAAAAATTCATCATATTCAGACAAAAACCAGACAACCTAAATAGGGCTATTGAAAGTACTAAATTCAGATCCCAATCCGACTAACAACAAAACAGGAAAAAAAAGGTTTATACCTTCCAAGTAAGAGTAAATCCAAGTTTAAAAGCAAGAACACTAGCTCCAACCCAGCAGAGAAAACACAAGAACGCAGCCAAAGATCCAGCCCTCTTATCCAAAAGCACATAGAACGCAGCATAAACAAAAGCAAACAAAAACCCAAAATTGAAAACAAGGCCAGTGTTGAACCCACATGGGCATTTGGGGAAAGAATACAAGGATGGGGTGTGGTAGAAGAGCATGAGGGCAGTGAAGAAAATCGGCCACACGAACAGAATATGGATCAAAACATTAGTTGGGTTGCTGTGATAAGCGCCGTAGAATGCAAAATGCCTCTCCAGATCGAACAATCCGCGCCTACCCATTGCAGCTTTTGGGAAATTTTGCTCAGAAACAAATGGCGGGGACGCGATTTGGGTTAAAAAGAGGGTTTAGGGATATGGGATAAGGAAACCAGAGCGAAAGGGCACGTCGATTCGAAATGTTATTGAATCGATGTGTGGGAATGGGCGGAGATTTGGAATTTGGCGTCCGATTTGGAAGTTTGGGGCTTTTATGAATTGTAGTGGAAACTTCACGATGGCTTCCACCAATCCACATTGCGTACATTGCTAATCAGATATTGATATTTGGTTTCTTGTGAAACTCATGTTTTAATTTGCCGTTTGAAATCTCGAGATTGGATTTGGAATTTGGAGGTTTAGAATGAGTTCTTTAATAAAATGTAAAGATTTCGGAAATTTAATTTTAGGGTTTAAAATTCGGGAATTCAAATTAATATTCTTTGTATTTTAGGTTATCAATAAAGCAAATCAAACATTATAATCAATGTTCCGAAAAATTTGATTACGATACTGGATTTTAGAGTGGATTCCAACCCACAAACTAAAGAATGCCTAATTCACACAGTCATGAAGACTTTTAAATTTTGTGTAGCTATTTTGACGTCTAACTAAAGAAATCAAGCTTAAATGGTATTTGACCTAGTTCTTCCAAAACAAGTTGTTTTGTTTATTCTCTAACATATACTAATATTATTGAAAGGCTCCGTACCAAGGTTTTATTGTTCTTCCAAAATAAGCTTAAATGATATTTGACTTGAGATTTTAGGTTCGAGTTTTCCCCACTCTCAATTGTTGTAATCTAAAAAAAAAAATCTAATATTATCGAAATCTGTGATAAGATTTCATTGTTTCGCAGAAATCAAATTCAACATTATGGTCACGAGTTAATCTCTTTCCCCAACTTATACAACATACTAATATTATTCTCGCTTACTCTTCTTTTTCTCTTCTCCTTTCCACTTTGTTAAATTCAAACAATAACTACAAATATGATTATTCAAAAAATATAGTATACATTGTCATTGGTATTAGTATTAATATTTATTAATCATATAAAATATTGTATTAATAAATATTTATAATATAATATTAAAATGTACTAATGATTATATATACAAATATTCTAAAATTTGGCTACATTTATATTTATTTTATGAAAAGAATTTATTCAATATAATTTCCTTTATTTTGTTTTCGATTTTGATATTCTTCTTGTATTAATTACGGATAGTTTTCTTTCAAAATTAATCGGAAAAAAAAATCATATATTATAAATTGGATGGGTCTTTTTATAGGGTTAAATATCCATCTACCATTGTTCTCTACAACTTATTGGGCTTATGGGAACATCAATGGAGACTGGTTAGAACCGTGGCCCAATCGTTTGACCTATTCAATACCTTATCTTTTGTGTTCACATTTTCAAATTCCAATGTAAATCATTATCGAATTTTATATCTCTAAAATGATAAATAAGCTTTAATGACACTCAATAATATAAAATAAAATATTAATAGTACCAATGAAAACTCATTCATTCTTAAATAGTTATCTAATAATATGTGTGACAAAAATTACAAATACTAATTTGAGAGATCGAACTCATGACAAGTTGTTAAACTGGTTTATAATCAACCGAATGAAAATTTATTCATTCTTAAATAGTTATCTAATAATATCCATTCTCAACATTTTTCTTTTTTTGTTTGAAACGCATTCCCAACTCCTTGACCATTTGTATACCACCTCAACAAAACTACCCATTTTTATCCATTACTCTATGTAAATATTTAATAAATTAATGTTAAAATATTGTTTTAGTTTATGTATTTTGAAATTTATTTTATTATTCTTGTTATATATATATATATAAATTGATCTCTTTGGTGATTGCAATTTATAGATTAAGATAATAGTTTTTAAAGAAAAATAACAAAAACTACTATAAAAATCTCACTTTTTTTTTTTTGGTAGGTTGAGAGAGACTGATCACAAATTCTTCAAAGATGTTACAATTGCTATAAAATAATTGCAGAGTTACATACCGATTAAGGAATCAAACTCAACCATAGTGTTAACTGAATTTCCACCCAACAATAAAATCATAATTTTTTTTTTCTTTTCTTTTTTAATATAACATCTAATATTGAAGATTTACAAGTTTTATGTGAAAGTAGAAAACTTAATGAGGTGTTTGTTTACTATATTTAAGGAGGATTTAAATAGAGATTTTACTATTTTTTCCTACAAAACCTACCTCTAAGGTACTAACTCCTATTTTCTTACTTTTAAAAATGATTTTTCATTTGTAACTACTCGATCTTATTCAACCACTCATTTCAAATCAATCAAAATAACTCATTTGTAATCATTATTTTTTGAACTACTCAAATAACTACTTATTTTAAATCTACATTCAAACAAAGTTATAACTTTAACTTCTATACACAAAAACCACATCTAAACAAATTTTTAATTTTTAGTATAACTCTCATTTATAGCCTCCAAGAATTAAATTATTCGTTATTATGCAGATATTGGATAAAATGAACATATTGGGCATGGCCGACAGGGAGGAAGAGTAATGCTTAAATGTGGGGTCATGATGAGTTGGAACGTCGTTAATCCACGTCAGTTCCACGATTTAGGCGTATAACTGGGACCCGCAACTCCCCCATTTTCATTGTTAATAAATTAATTAATAATAAAGCTCGAGTCTCACGTGGACTCGTGTCAAGCAGATTCCACTTCTGACCATTTTTAACCTTCCAAATAATTTTACAATATATTTTTAAATTTTGAATCCAATTTCAAATTTATTAAAACAAAAAAAGCAAATTTATTTGAGACCAACTTGTAGCTCATAATATTTAAATAATATAGTTTGAGAAGGAACTAAACTAAATTTGAAACATAAATCTAGATACAAAATTAAAATATTTATTAGATGTTTAAAAATCTAATCTACAATTTTGAAAACATCTAAATTTATTAGATATGTTATCGAAAGTTAGACGACCAAACCTAACCTATTAGAATTGATTGTACATTAAAATCAAAAGCTTTTTGGATGTATTTACAACTCATTAAACTTTTGACATCTTTCGAAATCATTTTCTTCCACTTTCTAACAAGGTTTTGTCGCCATCACCGCGTAAGATATATGGAGTGAATTATTGATTAAAAAAAGACAAACAACATACTAAAAATTTGTCACATTATATGTCAAAATATATTCATTCATAATATATAGTTTATACTAACTGGTAGATGCCAACTTAATCATAGGTCAAAAGTGAAGCAATTACATATCAATATTATAATGTCATGTAAATGAACTAAAAAGGATTGTATAACAAAAATTTAATACCAATCTAGCTTAATTATCTCTCTTTTCCCATTAAGATTGATATTTAAGCTGTAAAAAAAAAAAAAAAAGTTTACAGCTAAAGTAAAAATCTTCAACGGCCAACGATCCTTATCCAGATGACAAGGAAAGTATCAAGATTATCCTAAATGTTAAAAGAAACATCTTATTGCAATTTCACTTCAGAATCTGATTCTTTACTTGAACACTTTCAAATGGGAGATGAAACTTTATATTCTATTTTGATATGCATGAATATTCAAACCTCACGTTTGGATTTTAGATCAACCATTCATACCCAGTTATTATATTTCATATTTGCCAAAATCCAGTTGTTCTTTAATGAAATAACGATCGGATAGAGTTCCAAAATACAAATTGTTCTAAAGCGAGAAACCATTCTTAAGTGGCTCAAGTGGTCAAAGAAAGGTGAAAAAGGAAAGCATATCAGAAGAGAAGAAATGAATCAAAAGCAAAAGCTTCATCTGTGTATTAAAAAAAACTGAAACAGACAGCCAATTCCAGTTCTTTCAACAGATATAGGCAATGCAGAAAAACAAGGCACATACTAGGAAAAATCAGAGGCCTTGCTTAATGTGGGGAAAACCCCAAATCTTCACTATGTACAAGAATCCTAAAATGAAAAGAATTCAACCAAACAAATACAAAAGCATGGAGTAAATTTTTTTGCTCCACATCTAATAATCTTAAAAATCTGCCTCAATGCAAGCTTTCAGATCTTAAAAGCCAGGTTGTTGCCTTCCAAGAGTTCCCTTTGACTGCTTGATGTGCCCCAAGGACCATAAGTATATAGATCCTTCAATGTTCCTTCATTGAGATAAGGCGATGGCAAACCTAACGATAATTCACCCGCCATTGCTAACCGTTCGAGCTCGGATTCATCTAATCCTTTGGCTGGAAGGATGCTACACCGGTCGGTTCCGTGTTTAGCCAATGCATCCTTGAATTTTTTAATCTGCAATGCAACAATGGAAGATGAAAGTTAGACATAACCACGTAGATTCTTTTCTTTGTTTTGGTAATGGACAATGTGGACATTGTTCTTACAGTTGCATTGGTACAGCTAAAGCTAGAAACCCGACCTTCCCCGCCACGATAGAACCTAAAGAAAGGAAGAACGCGAATATGGAGGGCTTGGCACATGGTATTGAGCTCTTCAAAGTTAACTTTGAGGAAAATAGCATCAGGGTTCAATTCAGCCAGTTGACAGATCTGATATAGAAATGGATTGAATCAGCAACATCCCAAAATCAAAGTGCAAAAATATGATTCCTAACAAAAAACAAACAAATTCATTAAACTAGAGCAAGAACTCAACCTTAGGATGCAGGGCTTTGCAACCTCCACAGCCAGGGGAATAGAAATCAATGATGGCTAATCTATCACCAGCATCAATCAAAGCATCCACAAGGGCTTGTGCAGAGTGGATCTCCACCATGTTAGGTTTCAAGGTTTTGTCCCACCATCGCTGAGCTCGGCTTATACAGATAGAAGCCTGTACCTAATCCCACAAATCAATATCAGACCCAGAACATTACCAAAAGAAACGCTAAATGGGAACATTTACAAAGAAATAAAGGCTTACATTAATGGTCAGCCCATTTGGGGATTTAGGGTTCGAGTTCCAAATGCCATTTTGAGCCGAAATCACAACTGGGTTCCCCAAGAAATCGACGCGCAAAACAGGAAATCCCTTCTTCTTTGACCCTTTTGAATTGGAAGCACAAATAGAAGTACAAATTCCAGAAACCCCAGATGATTTGGAGGAATACAGCAAATCATCGCTCAGCCCTGAAACGGAGAGACCAGCCTTCAATGAACAAGCCATGGCAGAGATTATCAGCACAAAATGGAAGAACCCCACAAGAAAAATCGCCTCAAACTCGATCCCTGATCAAGCAGAATCGACCCGGCAACGAGGAAGAACACGAAAAGGCTTGAAACCCAGAAGGAATCCCACCAAGAATCCTTCGAGATTGAACCAAAAACGGAAGAAAAAACAAAAATCAAGAGATTTACAGCGAAAATGAGGAGAATGGAAGACGTGGAGGTTTCTTTTCCTTGAAAAAAAGCTGAGGAAATGGAGAAGGAAATTGAAGACGAAGAAGGGGACATATAAAGAAAGAAAGAAAGGGGCAAGTGGGGCAGTCCGATTCAGATCAAACTTTATCCATTTGATTCCAAACATTTATGAATTTGAATACAAACGGAACGGAAGATTGGGAATAATTAAGAAATTTATATTCTACTCGCACTATACTTTTATCCGTTCAACAAATAAATTTTAGATTTCAATTCAACTTATAAATTTTAATTGATAAACTTTAAATTTCTATCAATTTAGTTGATAGACTTCAATCGATTTTAAATGATTGAACTGTTCAAACTAAAACGGATAGATTTCAATCATTTTTATACCTCAAATGAATAAGTTTAAAAATTATGATATACATGAAATTATTTTGTTTTTTTTTACTATACATGCAAAATTTCCCATAATTAAAGCCATCAATTTTTTAACTTTATTGAGGATAATGAATTAGCCATTGATTAGAGTTGGATTAGGGTTTTGGAATGTCTAGATTACAGGCCAAATAATTGAGAATTAGGTCTGGCTTGTGAGGACGGTATTAGAGAAAGAAGTCAAGATGGTTATTTAGTTATTTTCCCATAACTGTTGTAACGTTACTGTTATAGATAGTTAGATTATTTACAGCTAAACATTAGCATTAGAACTTGTATAAAAAACCCAATTGAGAAATGAAGAAAGGAACTTCTTCTCCAATTCTTCCTCAACACGTTTTCTGCTTCAATATGGTATCAGAGCTGTAAAGCTCTCTTTCCACGTGGATATCTCCCACTGGTCAATCTCTCTCCTTTTTTTCCCTTCTCCGTCACATCATTTTCACTTTCCTCTTTTCTTTTTTTTCTCTGCATCTTCTTCCTCTCTCCCATTGCAATCTCTCAACAATGGCTACTCAAATCCCTAACGCGACTGAAAATCCGATGAGTTCCGCATCTGAAATTCCGGCACAATCTGAAGTTCCGATCACGTCTCAGACTACCTCTGCTCCTTTTCCGCCCGAGATGCAGCCGGACCTTCACCAAAATCCTTATGTGCTTCATCATAATGATACATCCAATCTTGTTCTGGTTTCTGAACCATTATCCGCCGATAACTACGTTTCTTGGAGCCGGTCAATGATTCTTGCACTCTCTATCCGAAACAAGCTTGGTTTCATCGATGGTACGTTGCCTAAACCCGTTGGTCCTCTTCTTGCATCTTGGATTCGCAACAATAACATAGTCATGGCCTGGATCTTGAACTCTGTTTCAAAGACCATCTCCTCCAGCATTTTGTTCTCTGATTCAGCAGCCGAAATTTGGGACGATCTCAAACATCGTTTCCAACGGAAGAACGGACCTAGAATCTTCCAATTGAAACGAGACCTTGCTCTGCTGAAACAAGATCAACAATCAGTGATGATGTATTTCTCGGCAATGAAAAGCCTATGGGATGAATATGTCACATATCAGCCTAATTGTACATGCCGACTCTGTTCCTGTGGAGGCCACAAAAAGCTGGAAGAATTCCTTCAAAGTGAATTCCTCATGTATTTTCTCATGGGCCTAAATGACTCGTTTGGACATGCTCGCTCCCAGATTCTCCTCATGAATCCCCTCCCAACCATCAACATCGCGTTCTCTTTAATTGCTCAAGAGGAACAACAACGTGAACTTCCAATATTAGCTCATCCGCCGGCTCTGACCCTTGCTGTAGCACAAAACCAATCGGGACAATACCGATATCGACGACCTCATTGCACTCATTGCAACACACCTGGACATACCGTCGACAAGTGCTATAAGCTTCACGGATATCCCCCTGGATTCCGCTCTAGAAGTGTTCAAAAACCGTTCCAATCATCTGCAAACAATGTTGCTTTCGAACCTTCTGGATCCGAAAACTTGTCAAACACTGAAGCTCTCTCACAATGCCACAATATTCTCGCAATGCTGCAAACTCGGCTGAATGCACAAACTGAACCCGATGCTGCAACATCTCACCTCGCAGGTACAGATCAGTATGTTCTTAGCTTTATTCAACATGGATTATCTTCTTCTTCTTTATGGATTATCGATTCGGGTGCTTCCGCCCACATATGCTATGATAAATCTCTGTTTTCATCTCTCAAGCCGGTTAGTACCAATGTCATTCTCCCTAATGGTGACCGTATCCATGTCACCCTTGCTGGTACTATCATTCTGCTTGGATCTCTTACTCTAAATCAAGTATTTTACATACCTGAATTTCGTTACAACCTTCTTTCCATAAGTGCACTCTCTGCAAATAAAACTATATCTGTTGGATTCTCTGCCGATACTTGTTTTTTCCAGGACACATCCACTTTGAGGATGATTGGCAAGGGTAGCTTGCAAAATGGATTATACATCCTGGACACTTCAACTGAAATAATAGCTGCTGCAACAGTGAAAGATCCAACAACTGAACTATGGCATGCACGCATGGGCCATGCCTCTCCTTCTTGCTTACAACATATTAAAAACCTTCTACATATTGATTCTATTTCATATAGTCCTCTAAATCCCTGTAATGTTTGCCCTTTGGCAAAACAGAAACGATTATCCTTTATATCAAATAATACTTTGGCTCCTTGTCCTTTTGATCTAATACATGCTGATGTTTAGGGTCCTTTCAATACCACCTCAATTACTGGTTATAAATTCTTCCTAACCTTGGTTGATGATTGCACTAGGTTCACTTGGGTTTACATGTTAAAACATAAGTCTGATGTTCTAAGTATTGTTCCCATGTTCTTCCAACTAGTCTCAACTCAGTTCAACAAGAATATAAAAACCTTCAGATCAGACAATGCCCCAGAATTATCCTTCACTAAATACTTTGCTGACAAGGGTGTTCATCACCAATTCTCTTGTGTAGCACGTCCCGAGCAAAATTCGGTTGTTGAAAGGAAACATCAGCACCTCCTTAACGTGGCTAGAGCCTTATTTTTTCAGGCTCATCTTCCACTTCCTTTTTGGTCTGAGTGCATCCTGACAGCCGCATATATCATCAACCGCACACCTTCATCTATTCTTCAATGGTCGTCCCCCTTCTCAAAACTATATGACAAGCCTCCTGATTATGATTCACTTAGAGTATTTGGATGCTTGTGCTATGCATCCACTCTATCTCATAATCGACATAAGTTTGAACCTCGTGCAACAAAGGCTGTGTTAATTGGATACCCTCCAGGGATGAAGGCTTATAAGCTATATGACCTTACCTCTGGTAGCATTTTCACATCCAGAGATGTGGTGTTTCATGAAGGAGTGTTTCCCTTCAAAGAAACTACACCCATCGTTGAACATGACCCTTTCCCACATCTGGTCTTGCCAAAAGGTTTTGACATTTCACCCCCTTGTTTCTCAGAACAGCCCTCCACACAATCCATAACACCTCAAAGCAGCCATACGGATCATATTGATATCACCCCTTCGTCAGACTCTGAAAATAATATCACCTCTACTACACCTTCCCTAGACACAAATGATAGTTCTGAACCAACAAACACACTCCCTACCGAATGCCACGACCATACATCCCCTCATCTAAATCAGTCTCTCTCTGAGCCACCCATTGAAACCATTGAAAGCCTTGAAAACAGCCCTTTACATACCCATCAACCTCTTCGAAGATCCGCTAGAACCCACAAACCACCAACATATCTCCAACAATATCATTGCCACATTGTAAACCATTCTCCTTCACCAACTCATACCACCAAATATCCCATCCACAATTTTGTCGATTACAACCACCTATCTCCATCCCATTACACATTCTCTGTCAACATAGCAACCCACTTTGAACCAAAAACTTACCACCAGGCCTTACCATTCGACCATTGGAAACAAGCTATGCTAGCTGAAATTCAAGCCATGGAGCTGAACAAAACATGGAGTGTGGTTCCCCTCCCATCCACCAAACACACAATTGGATGCAAGTGGATTTATAAAATAAAGCACAAAGCTGACGGCAGTATCGAACGATACAAAGCCCGATTGGTAGCAAAAGGCTACACACAACAAGAGGGACTTGACTACTTTGAGACTTTTTCCCCAGTTGCAAAACCGGTGACTGTTCGAGTCTTATTAACCGTAGCAGTCTCAAATGGATGGCCTCTCATCCAATTAGACGTCAACAATGCGTTCCTCCATGGGGATTTATCTGAAGAAGTCTACATGGATCTTCCTTTGGGATACCAACCAACCTCAAATCATTCAAACAACGAAGCTAGGCTTGTGTGCAGGTTGCACAAATCAATATACGGACTCAAACAAGCATCACGCCAATGGTTTTCTAAGTTTTCTGATGGTCTGATCTCCCTTGGATTCCACCAGTCAAAGGCCGACTACTCGCTATTCATAAAGGGGTCAGGATCAGATTTTGTTGCCCTGCTGGTTTACGTTGATGATATCATCATCACAGGGGCCAATTCCCATAACATTGACAAGCTAAAACACAAGCTACATGACTTGTTTAAACTTAAGGATCTTGGTACATTGAAATATTTCCTTGGACTTGAGCTAGCAAGATCTTCACAGGGCATTCATCTGTCACAACGACTATACACACTTCAACTACTTGAAGAAACAGGGCTGCTGGGTTGCAAACCCGAAGAACTCCCAATGGATCCCTTAACAAAGTTGAAACATGATGACACCGACCTGTTAAATGATGCCACAAAATACCGAGCCCTCATTGGAAAATTACTCTACTTGACCATATCCAGACCAGATATTACATACTCGGTAAACAAGCTAAGCCAATACGTCTCAAAACCAAGCAAAACGCACTTCGCTGCAGCATTACATCTACTGAGATACTTGAAGAATGCTCCAGGACAGGGACTTCTCCTGAAAACTTCAAATTCATATCAATTGAAGGCATTCTCTGACTCAGATTGGGGATCATGTGTCGATACGAGAAGATCCACCACTGGATATTGTGTGTTCTTGGGCGAGTCATTGATCTCGTGGAAATCAAAGAAACAAACGACCGTTTCTCGATCCTCTGCTGAAGCCGAGTACAGAGCCATGGCTCTAACAGCCTGTGAATTGGTATGGCTAGTTTCCTTGCTTAAAGATTTGAAGATTGAAGCTCCACAGCCATTGCTATTTTGTGATAATCAGGCTGCAATACACATTGCTTCAAATCCAACCTTCCACGAGCGCACAAAACACATAGAATTAGATTGTCATTTCATTCGAGACAAATTACACGAAGGCTTTCTCAAATTACTGCCAATAAGGACTACAAACCAGCTGGCCGATGTTTTTACGAAAGCTCTACCTGCTCGTCTGTTGTTTCCATTAATGTCCAAGATGGGAACTCTCGACATATACGGTCCATCTTGAGGGGGAGTATTAGAGAAAGAAGTCAAGATGGTTATTTAGTTATTTTCCCATAACTGTTGTAACGTTACTGGTATAGATAGTTAGATTATTTACAGCTAAACATTAGCATTAGAACTTGTATAAAAAACCCAATTGAGAAATGAAGAAAGGAACTTCTTCTCCAATTCTTCCTCAACACGTTTTCTGCTTCAATAGACGGAACGGCAATAACGGGGTTACTGACTCTGTATGATTTTCCCGTTTCCGCTTTATCTTTGAAATTTTTGGATAAGGAATCTTTTTTTTTTTTGTTGCAGTTTTGAGTTTTCACGTATTTGTCTGGCGAATTTACTCTGTTACCCCTCTTCCGTCGTTTTCAAACAACGTTTATTTTACCAAGATGTCGTTTTCTGTATGTGTAATTACCATTTTGCCCAATCACAAAAATTTAAAATTATCTGCTCTGGATGTCACATGGCATAGGGCTGTTGGGCAAGTGAGGCTCATTAATTTAAAAATGTAAGTTTTAGTTTAAGAAAATTAAAAAATATATGATTACGTATTAATGAGATGGATACGTATTGCATTATTGTTTATTTCTTTAACAATTATTCCAAGTTACGTAAGAAAATACTATTTATTTAATTCATACCGTCAAAGATGGAGACTTTCATTTTATTTGTTAAAGATTTAGGTTGATAATTAAAGTCTTTTAAATTGTTTCTAATATGTTCTCAACATTTTAAAATGTCTATTCAAATGAAATTAATGTTCTCAACGTATTGCGTTATTGTTTACTTTAATTTCTATTAAAAGTCTTGAACAAGTCTAGACATGAAATTAATGCTTAAATATCTATTAAATATTCTTTAGAGCTCAAAAGCTATTAATCATAAAATCAAAAGTTAAAAAATTATCAGACACTCACTTTTAGTGAGTAATTTATAATTTAACTTAACTTAATTAAACAAGAGATAGTATACTAGAAGAAAGAAAAAAAACCTCACTTAATTAAATAGAAATCTTTTAAAATTATGTAAATATTATAAATACAAACTTTTTTGAAAAAAAAAATAATGGATTTGAGAATTTGAAGTTTGTTAAGATTATGTTGGTCTAATTAAATATAATTTTTTTTTTTAGGTTGCGTCTCTCTGAAAAGTCACGACCCAACTTTCTGTTTAAAGAAATCGTTTCCCAAAAAAAATAAAGGTGGTCGCGCGCGTCGACCCCATTTTTCAATAAGTTTATAATTGGACCTTGTTTAACACTAAATTTGAAAATTAGACCCCTCAATGTCATTAATCCCTTTTTTTTTTACTTGTATAAGAAATACGATTAAAAGCCGAGTGCAAAAAAGTAGAGTTGTTGGAAATGGTAGGTGGAACAACGAAAAGAAACAAGTATTATACAAAGCTCCATTTACTACTCAAAGATAGCATCCACTCAAAGCAAAAACATGATATTTTCTATGGATTTGTTTTTCTGGTACTACTGCTCAAATAAATGAGTTTTTTTTTTTTTTTTGAAATAAGGTAATCACGTTCGTCTTTAAAGGAGGCACCAGAGACATTGAAGGAGTATGTCATAGGTAAGTTTCGAAACTGAGACCTTAAAGGGGAGCATACCTTCAAAAAGCTCAAAACTTCAACCACCCTGTCACTCTTGGGGACCAAATAAATGAGTAGTTTTGAGATTCATCATATTGAACTCGATTACCACCAAACAATGAAATCTGAAGTCACAATCACTTTTTTACAAAATTTATTTGTGTGATCTTCCAATATTTTATTGTTAAATTAAATTTTTTTAAGCATCTATTTCGACTGGGTCTTGTTTTTTTCATCCCAATTTCAGCCTAAACGTTTATTTCACTTTTTTATAAATACTGTAGACTAACGTTTCAAAAATTAAAGAGGCTAAAATAAGTAAGGGTTGAAGAAATTTTGATAGATAAAAACCAAAATGACAAAACTGAAAATCAAATAAAAGAGGAGAATAGGGATGTCGGCATTTACTTTGTACACGAGAGTCTTGTTTGTTGAAGCTTTTATGGAAAATCAAATGGAACAGCCTCCTGAAACTGCACATCACAAGATAAATTATTATTTTTAGTAATATTATTACCTTTTTTTTTTTTTTTTGAAAAAAATAATATTGTTACTTTTTTTTTAAACCAGTGGATAAAATTTAATGTGGGCTACTGGTTTTGGAAAATAGTGACCTTGTATTTTGTATGGTTTTGTTTCTGTAGGCTGTAATCCACAGATTTTTTATTATATGGTTCATGTGACATTTTGCAAAAAAAAGTAGCCCACTGGTTTTCAATTCAGTTTCATTTATGTTAAGATAAAGTCCAATGTCTGGTTTGCCAATTCCAAGAAATCCCCCATTTTTCATCCACTTGGCACTTGCATTACTGCATTATTATTTATTAGTCTTCCCTTCCAACCCAATTATCCATTTCCTATGCTCATGTTTTTAATATCATTTACATCTCATATTTAATCATATCAGCAATCATTCTTGCTTTTATATGAGCTTGGAATCTTTTTAATCATATGAATTAGTTTGTAAAGTATCATGCTTTCTAACCCTTGATTTCCAACAACAAATGAACACCAGAAACTTAAATGTCATTACAATGTACTTCTTGAACTCAAAGCCAAAGCCAGTTTTCAAGACCCTGAGGGGGAAAATGGCAACTGTCACGATTAAAAAATGCTGGGAGAATGGTACTACGCTCGGAGAACTGAGTATTCGGCATCGTTGTCGACTCTCTTCGTAATCGAATCCATTTTGTTACATTATGTGGAAATCAGAAGATGAAAAGACATAGAGAACGCATAAAGTGTAAACCAAGATCCCAAATTCAAGCAATTCAGCTAGCCACCAAATGATGTTGGATATCCAGGGAGAACTTTCAACATACTTAACTTTGAACCAAGTCTTGGGGCCAAAGAAATAAAAAACAAGCTAGCGATGAAACTGATCGAATCGAGTTTCGATCGTATACAAGAAGATTGACAATGTTAGCATTCTTGGGATTCATTGTTGAACACAATGTGACTGGAAATTTGACCACTTGTGCAAGAATTTGTGAACTGTGTGATTGTAGACATGGGAACTATCAGTGTACAGGATTGGTGGCAGTTATATGAATCTGGTATAATTACGCAAGGAAGATTGTAATCAAACGGACTTCATTAATTTTCTCGAAGCTCAATATAAAAATATGAAATTTGCTTTCCATGTCTTACAATAGCTCAATGTACATCTAAGGAAACCGGAAAACCCAAATATGTTACAGCTCTTCCATGAGGTAAAAAAAAAAGGAAAATCTAATCTAAAAACCAACCTCTGATCTCATATATCTTGTATTTACAAGTCGATAACATTTGTTAAACGGCGAAACGAGGAGCAGAAGATCATTCTGATCTCGATACATATCGAATACTTTCGCCCGGCAATTGGGAGAAGGATGCCATCACACCAAAAATGTTGACCACATCAATCAAGAGAAACAATTCTTCAACCTGATACCCCCTCCAATTACTGGTGAAATTTGTAGGAATCAATTTGATTGCTGTAAAAAACAATAAAATAATTTAATAACCAAAAAAAAAAAGAAAAAAAAAAATCAGATCTAACTTCAAGATAATAACACAAACGAGCCAAGCAAAAATATTGACCATTCTGCATCACAATGATAGAGGCTAAAAAATTGAAAACTGTGATGAGTCCCAATCCATAATTTCATACATCAATCTAATTGTTTCTTATTCAAAAAAAAAAGAAAAAAAAAGGACAAAAGTCCAATAAAAAGCAAATAGACTACATTAAGTTTTAGAGGAACCAGTTAAAAGAGAACCTACATGGTGGTACGCATTGCTTTGGTACATTGGAATACTACAATGCCCTGGTATAGAAGCCCAAGGATGCTGATGATCATGATCATATAGAGCTCTAGAAAGCTCCAACTTGCCATTTAGTTGATTATCGATGCAGTTCGCATGCATTTCCATCACAAGATTCGATCTCTTTTCATCTTGGAAGTTGGAACCATCACATGTAGGGTATGGATATTGGTCACCAAGTTGCAATGTTGAACAAGAAGTTCCACTTAGTTCATTTAAACCCCCATCACCTTGTGGCATGCTATCAACTTGACCAGAGAGTCCACCTTCAATCTGCTTCCCAGGGTTGAAGAAAGTAGGAAAGCTCGGAAACGAAGGAGTCATGGAGCATTCAACATCGCTGCTGATATATTATTTACAAAACCAGCTTTCGAGTTCAGGAATATTACTGCATAAATCCACAATGTAAAGGCAGACATTCGTAAAGTAATATCGTTCATTGTACGCTCACCCTGGTTGTTGCATAAAGCTAGGCTCGTTTGGTAAAGTGATCTGTTGAGTGCCATAGTTGGAAAGCCATAGCAGCGGTTGAGTGCCTTGGATTTCGTCCATTATCAAAGGTAAGGACATCCCACCACTCGGATACTGTTGTAAATGAACATATGTTGACTCCATCAAGATTGTCACAATAAAAACATCCTTGTAAGTTGTAAGAATGGGTAGGAAAGGTTCTACTCTTACCTGGCTAGTGAAGTCCTGTGAGAGAACTTGGTGTCTTCTTACATTTTCCTGCCAAATTTCAAAAGCTGTTTAAGTACCAGTAGCAATTTCTTCATACAATTAACATAGAATTTTGACCAGAACAAGTAACATGGAAGATCCCATTCTCTTTCCTCGATAAATGCAATGTAAAGTAAGTTCAAATGTCCGAGAAAACTCCGCTACATCAGACAAAACTGACGCGAGAATCACGCAGCCGATGGGGTTTCATAAAAGTATCAAGCCAAAAGATAAATAAGCCATATCTTTAGGCTAGAGGCATGAACCATGGACAAAAACAATAATTTTGATATATGCAACTAAAACACGTGAAACATACCTTGTATAGACGTGTTTGATTAAGGGACTCCGTTACTAGATCTTCCATTTGCTGGAGATGTTCTATATTGTTGATATTATCAAGATTTTTCCAATGGCTGAAGGGATAAGAGAAACACTAGAATATCAACATACAAACAAAATGCATCTGATCATTCCTATAGCAATAGCTCAGTAAGAAATTTAGGCTTATTTTGGCTCACATTGGCGACACATGTTGAGAATCCCACATTGATAAGGTGAGGATATCTCTTAGTGTTTATAAGGTAGGTGTTCATACTATTTCACAACACGGACTTGTGGTTTCAGGTTTTATCACTTCCAATTCTAGTATTCGTTGACCAGGTTAGATATATTATTAGCTGGAAAGAGGAAGATTGCTGAACGAAAAAGTTTCTATGCCAATTACAAAAGAATCATCAGCTACAGGCCCACATCCTATTTGCACACAACCCTTTATCTCTCTAGCTTGTAATAAACATTACCCAGGATTTTATGGATAAAGAAAAGCATCCACATGTAACAGTTTATCACTTGTCTGACTTGTAAACACTTGATCGAAAAGGATTAAATATTAAACTTACTGTGACTTATAACGAATAAAAATTAGTTCATACTCTTTTTTTTTTTACAGGACATACTATTTTTCATAATTAAAAAGTGTTTTCTACTGTGCATCTGCAAAAAGATAACAAGACAATCTGCAAGGTCAAAATAAGAAAAGGCTATATACTTTAAAAACAAAAGCTCCAAAGATGCACCTCAGTCTCTTATGTGAATCAGCAATCTGATCTCGCAATACACTAACTTCATTGGTCAATTCCTGCTGGTAAATTATGTAAAATTAACAAAATGCACAAAACTAATCATCTTATGAAAAGCGATGAAATGATAATAATAAAAAAAAAAAAGCTTAGTACCTCAAAACCTTGAGAGCTTCATGATATCGCAGGAAAGAAGAGAAAAAAAAAAAAAAAAAAAAAAAAAAAAAAGATAAGTCAGATCTATTGTAATACTATGGAAACTTGAACAGAACAATATGACATACATTTGACGGATATGGAGAAATACCTTGAACCCACAAAATCTTTAATGTTTACATCGTGGCCTAACTTGTTAAATGTTTTCTTGAGCGTCTAGATGCAAAAATAAAACATGCAAACATATAAGTACACTTGTATATACACAAGAGCCAACAAAATCAGGCAGACAAGAAAATGATAAAAGCTTTAAAGATGGATTAAAGAAAAACGACACATGCAGAGACTTACGTCAAGGTTTTCCAGTTTCCTGTCGCCCCAAAAAAAAAAAAAAAAAACACATCAGCCATCCATGACACCGCATTGCAAAAAAAGTTTGACAAGTTCTTATATACCTTTTTGCCCTCTCTTGTGGAGTCAATTGAGCAAATTTTGTAATGACCTCCTCAATGTTGCTGAAAAGTTAAAAATTCACATCAAGCATATAAGGCAGAGAATTAAATTAATGGTTTGTCCTTTTAAGCTATGGTTTGGTAAGTAGTTTCTAATTCTCATAGCTAGCTAATAGTTATGCATCATAGTGACATAGTTATTACCTAAAAAGTCAAATGAATGCAAACACTGCTTCCATCTCCCAAATACAAAACAAAAATACCATAAATTACCGATAACTAATCATACAAATAGAATGTTGTTAGGGACACGGACCCTCAACATTGGTATGATATCGACTTCGGGCATAAGCCCTTGTGACTTAATTTTTGGTTTGGACTGGTAAACCTAGAGAATAGGGGAGACATGGGTGGGTTGTACCTGCGTTCACCTTGATAAAGGGTGGGCCTTGCAGTTGGGGAAAACATGAGAAGAACGATATCAATATCGCAGAGAATGGCTAACTCCCGAGCTTTCTTGACAATGCCATTCTTTCTCTTGGAGTAAGTCACCTGCCTGCTGCCCGTGCTCTCCAATTTCTTTATTTTGAGCTTAACCCTTCCCATTGTTTATAAGGAAGCGGAAGTATTATAAATGCACTTCTCCAGCTGAAGGAACCACCACCGAAGAAGAGCAAGGATGTGGGATCGAAACAGATCGGGGCAAGGAGGAGGAGGACGAATTAGAAAGGGAATGCATAAACGAAGAGAAATCCAAGTGAGGAAAAGGGGAAAGAAGAAGAATTTAGAAGGGGGAATGATGAAAAAAGAGAAACCCAAGTGGGGAAAATGGAAAAGAAGAAGAATTTAGAAGGGAAATGGTAAAAAAAGAGAAACCCAAGTGAGAAAATTAAAAAAGAAGAAGAATTTAGAGGGGAAATGGTGAAAGAAAGAGAACCCAAGTGAGGAAAAAGGAAGAAGAAGAAGAAGAAGAGAAAGAGGTTAAAAGGGAATGGCGGGCAACAAAACAGGAAAGGGGGGAGTGGTTAAAGCTCTCTCAGAATGCTCTCTCGCACGAAAGGTGAGCCTAAGATTACGGCTGTCAAAATTAGGGCAACCAATCACCACCAAATTCTTAGCAACGCCCCCCCTTCATTTCTCTTTTCATTCCCTTTCCATATTGCCTTGCATTTTTATATATACATTTCTTGTCATATTAACTATATGGAGGGCAAAAAATCAATAACATAATGAAGTTAGGAATACATACATATGTCTTCAACAAGTTGAACTATGCTCGAAAAGAAAAAAACGTTATTTATTACCATTATTTTAGTACTTTTTAAAAAATAGTTTCTTATATAAGAAGGTAACTATGACGTTAGAAATTATGTAAGTAAAATAAGATTTAACCAGCTTTAAGGAGTAATCTTCTTTCACATCTTAAGTTTTAGTTTCTATGAACATTGCACGATGGAATTTAACAATTATGTATCCATTAAATTTCGACATCCGTCTGTTGATATCTCAAAACCAATGTTGTATAGCCCATGGAGCTCTTACATATTTTTGAATTGACATGAAACGAAGCAATTGAATAATTTTAGTTTAAATTTAAACAGAGAGAGTAGTTTTCAATCAATTAAAGCTGGTTAGAACAAGCTTAGCAAAATCTTCAAAATTTAAACGCCCATCTCCATCATGGTCATAAGCACTAATCATTCTCCTGCACTGATCAACTTGTGAAGCCACTCTGAATCCCAATCCACACAACACCTTCTTCAAATCCTCTGCATCAATGAACCCATCACCATTCTCATCAAACAAATCAAAAGCTTCCTCAACTTCACCCAACCTCAATCCTTCATCAAACAGACCCGCAATCTCGGCAGCTTTCGACCCCAGATCATCACCATCATCAAGTGCCTCCATCATGGTTTTCACATCATCAATGGAAAGTTTCACGAGTTCTGTGCAGTTCTTCCTCTCTTGGGCATTTCGTCGAACACTTGGTGTGCATGTCGCTTCGGCAGCGTGGGCAGCCCAAGAATTGCAGAGATAAAAAATAAGCGCGACCCAGATCAGGAAAATGTACAACAAACCTGAAAAGAAGCGTTCGAGTAGGAAACTGAGGAGAATGAGGAACAGAATTTGGAAAAGTGAAATGGGGTTCGCATAATCAGAAATATCATCAATTGGTGCCATTTTGAGAATTAAGACAAGAGAAGAGTTGTGTAATGGGTTACCGATTTATAAATTTTGCGATTGGGGACTTGGGGTCTCGAGATTAGGGTGATTAAAGCAACGCGCTTTGATTGATCTACACGTTTCGTGTTTATGGTGAAACTTGCGAGAAAAATCATTGCCGGTAAAGGCAATGTCTTTACCTTGTTCTTCATCATTTTCTTCCAAGAGTGAAGTTCTATGAAGTTTTCACCAATTTCGTAGCAATTTATAATATACATAAATATTCATATCATTATCAATGAGTTGAATTAAAATCTATAAAATCTAAATATTCAATCCAATGTAAATGAAATTGATATTCCATACAATTTTTTTTTTTTTTTTTGAACAATATTTGGCGGGATAAATGTACTTTATTTTGGTGGTAGATGATGTATAGTTTTATAATTTGTTGCTTAATACTGTTTGGTTTAGTTTTATAATTTTTATTATAAAGTGTGCTTATTTTTTGTATGCTTAAAGTACTTATCTATTTCTTAAAAAGCTCTCTCTCCATAATTTCCTCCATTGTTGAAGGTGGGTTTCCTTCTATTTGGTCCATGTTTCTTGAGAGTTTTATATTACACCGTTGTCATTGATTGTTCCATACTTTTTAAAAATTAAAGGTAATGTATTCAATTTTTAATTGTCTAACCTTTTAAAAATTAACTTTTTAAAAACTCGTCTGATAACCATTTGATTTTTGAAATTTAAGTATATTTTCACTCAATTTTTTTACCATATGTTCTACTCTTCTTACCGTATATCCATCTTATTTTAAGAAAGTAGGAGAACACTAACCAACTTTAAAAAAAAAAAAAAAAATAGTTTCCAAAAGTTTGTTTTTGTTTTTAAAAGTTGGTTAATTATATTCTCCTACTTTGTTAAGAAAAGATATAGATATATGGTAGGAAAGATAGAACACATGATAAGAAATTTGAGTGAAAATAAACTTAAATTTCAAAAACCAAAAACAAAAAACCAAATGGTTATTAAATGGGGCCTAAATTATTTTAAACAACAAATGTAAAATGAAACAAGTATTCATTAAAAATAGTCCCGACCCATGTAAATTAAACTTTTTTTTTTTTATATCTGATTATGTAACGGAATATATTGTTTGACCTTACAACATTTGATTGTCAAAAAAATCCGTAAAAAACTAATTTTTAGGTAATTAATGCCCACCATAAATTAAATTCATTTTGTTAAGTACTTTAAAATTCTTTTTAACCACAAAGCTATTTTATGATGGTTGCACGTAAATCAAGTCAAATCTTATAAAAACTAGTGTCATTGTCTCCCAACATTTTACAAGATCATAGCATAGGGAGAAATTAAAATATATGAAAGTGGAGTTTTTCAATGGGTGTTGGTTGGAGAGACATACAAACGCATTTGTTGAAAAAGATATGCTTTTGTGTAAGGGTACAACAAATTTCAACCTTGTATGAATCGCATTCATATAAATTATAATATAATAAGATAGGGGATGTATTTTGATGAAAATATTTTAATTAAAACCCATGAAAAAACGCACTATAATATATGTTTATTGGGTACTTTTGGTAGTTGCGACACACGTGTCCCACTCACACCTTTGACCAAAACCCCCATCAATTTGTTAACCTCTTTTTAACTTTTTATTCAAAAGCTTTCAAAAAATCAAACATATTTTCTAACCCATTTTCCCCACTCCTTAATTGTTCTTTTTTTAATCACACATCTTTAGAATTAGACTGATCAAAAAGTTTAAGACAATTTTTATAAAGTCAAAGCATGGTAAAACCTTTTGTTTTGGGATTATTTTTAAGCTTTAGGGATCCAAATTAAATATAAGTAGCATTATATGTATTAAGTTTGAATTCACTAATTAATATTAAATTAGACATTCGCCACATGAAGCATAATCATTCAAAATTTCTAAAATGTGTTGATGATTAAAATCATCAATATATTATCAACAAAATTCGTAATTAGCAACTTGGTTCTATTTCCATGAGTTTGAATCTCTTCGGTAGATTTTTTTTTTTTTTAAAAAATCATCAATATTCTATTTTTTATGAATATTGTATTGAGTTACCATTATTAGAAATGAAATTAGGTGGCTGTCACACATTAAATTGGAACTAAGTTGAGTTTTTTTTTTTTTTTTTTTTTTTTTTTTTTTTTTTTTACCAATGAGTTTGTTTGTTTTCTAAATAAAATATTGAGGAATTTGCATGTATATTACAATAAGGCAAAAAAATACATAAATACATAAATAAAAAAATAATGAAAATATTTATAAATATAGCAAAATCAGATTTATAGATTCCATCAATAATGTTCGATAGATTTTATTGATAGTGTTTAATAGACTCTATCAATAATATCTAAAAAAAATTACTATATTTATAATCTTTTTAAAATGTTGCTATAATTCTAGTCGGAGGGTAGATAGCAAATTCCCTAAAATATTTGGCTTTTTTATCCATCCCTAAAAAGAAAAATAGAAGATAATTAGTTTAAGTGGGGGAGTTGACCCACCCAACTCCGAATAGCACGTGACACCTTTTCCTCCACCAATTAAGCTTTTAAAAAAAGTTATGCACATTCTAGAACATTGTTTGTATTATATATTTGGATTTGTAAGAAAAATCTGAGGTAGTGGAATTATGAGAAAATTCATATGGTAAAAGCTTTGGCACTTTGAGCCAATTAAAACTAAAAGAACAATGTCATTATTGTATATTAGACGTGACATTAAGTTTAACAACAGTTTAATTTAATATCAATGTAATTTGGCTCAATTTTTAGGCTAAAATATATAAATTTGATCCATGGGTATTTGGACATCATTTCAATTTAGTCCTAAAATCGTAAAGATTATTCTAACTTTTTTAGTTGAATAACATGAAAAAAAAAAAAAAAAAAACAACTAAAACTTAGTTTTAGTAGTATGAATTGAGGATACTCACTTTGTAGTCTTTATTAATTTTAGATGGAACATTATATTATTTAATATAGTATCAGAGCTTCATGCATAAGACAATAGGTAAAAATAATTAAGGCACAATTTGTCACGATTTTAAATTTGAATACTAATCAACCACCACAATTAATCAAATAGAAAATATCAGCTTATTGTTACTCAAAAAGATGTGTAAAAATGGCAACCATGAAGATGATAGGTAAGGTGTAGCTAAACCATTCATATGAACCAAATCAAAATTTTGAAACATCACAAAAAACCAACTAAATATAAAGTCTAATTAAACCGTAGAGATTAATTTGGAGTTTTATAAACTTTATGGAGTAGATTGAAATGTGCCTAAATCATAGCTTAGTGCCTAGTGGACCAAAAAAGAGTAAATAATGCCAATATAGGGCAGCTAGGCAGAGGTAGATTTGATTAACAAGATATGAAAGGCCTTAATCAGACACTTTTGTACTCAACCAACATGGTCATAATTGAACCATAAAGCAGTTCCAAAACATTCCTCATTTTCCCAATATCATCTAAGAAAACACACCACAAAAAATTTTCTATGGACCAAATAAACCATATTTTAACCAATTCCCATTAATGCCTTTACTCACAAAGTTGAACTTAGAGATGCACACACCTACCAATCTTACTTTTCACTTTTTAGCCTTTATAGAAAATATTTATTAAGTTAACATGATTTTTTTTTTTTTAGTATAAGTTGAAAAAGAAGGATTACAAATACAAAGTTTAGGGATCGAACGAGTGATATTAGTGATGAATTAGTCTACAACCAAATAATAAAAAAATTATTGCACCACTAACTCAATTAATAAAATCCATAAATTTTAAAAATGTATAATATGACTTTAAACTTTTTATTATGTAACTTCCAATGTTACATTTTAAAAATTAAAAATTTTAAGAATGAAAATGGATTAGATATTTTAAAGAATGGATAAGACTTTACCAAAAATAGAGAAATTAAATTTATAGTTTAAAATAAAAGAAAATAATAAAGAGCAAAAAGTTAGAAAGCAAAAGGCAATAGACAATTCCAAAAAGGATTCATGGCACTATATGCATTTGGGGCCCATTTGAACAGCTAGCTCATCTTTTTTATGATAAAAATAAAAATGTGGTCACCATTTGCTTATACCCTTTAAATATCTAACTTTTTTTCTCCCTTTGCCTTATTCATTAGGCATCTTTCATTCTCTGTCTGAAGAGGCTTTCGTATGCAAACTTTTTTCCCCACATTTATAATCTTTTTTGTCTCATTTTTCTT
>JBBMEF010000004.1:10237043-10247624 GCA_037832685.1 Sicyos baderoa
ACCCCCTTTTTCACTTCTCCATATTCTTACAAGTGTATATATGGTATTGTTCACTTTCAACTTAGACCACACGATTTCGACTTTGACATATATAGATGATCTTTTTTATATGATTCCCGAAGTTTTAGTCATAATTAGAAGGCATTCGAGATAAGAAGAATGAAGTGATAAGAAGAAGAATACAAGAGAAATAAAGAGAGGGAATGATTATTAGTATTTAAGATGAAAAAAATGAGAGAAACATTTATCTATTTTTAAAAGTGCATGAAATGATTATGAGGAAAAATTTACTTGTATTTGAGATGAATGATAATCAAGAATAAAATGTCAGTTAAGATGTATGGATTTAGATTATTTTTGTTGGAAGGATCTTACCTTCTTTGTTAAGGATATACCTTATTTTTGGAGGGAGAATCTCCCTACAATAATATGGCGTTGGAGACTCGAACCTAAATTTTTTTAGTACACTAAGTCGCTTGAGCTAGTGCTCTGGTAGGCAGTGTTATCATTACTCAATAAGCTTATTTTAGGAAAATCACATCATAGCCTTTACATTACTTAAATTAGATGGCTTTGGATATAAAAACATGAAAGGAAAAATGGGAAAAAATGGTAGAAAAAGATGTCGAAAAGAAAATCTTAAACTCAATCTTATCCTATTACAGCTGTTGTGATAAGAACTTTTGGAGGTTTGGCGCTACATAATAAAGCCACACAGTAGAATCCCCTTTTGTAGCATATAACTCTTTTTGCCATTTCTCTTTTCATTAAATTTTTAACTTTTAGGTAGATACTCTTGGCACTGCCAGTGTGGCTGTCTGAGGTTTTACAACAACCGATAAAAATGCAGAAAGAAAAAAAAGAGGTAACTTTATAAGCCATAAGAGGCAACAAAACCAACCGTTTTTTTTTTCTTTCTTTCTGCAATCTATGTCAGTATTTCACATATTTCTATCTATTTACATTAGAAGATGAAAAACAACAAGCTCAGCAATCAGCATGGCTATGTAAATCAGACAAATAATATAATATAATCTGCATTCCTTAATACTAGTTTGGCTCTACTCATGAAAAAGTTAGTTCCTTTTCTTCTCTGGGTCGGTTGACCGAGAAGAATTTGGGTGTATCCGAGTAGCACTCTCACTATGATATTACTCATTTGGTGTCACACATCTTATATCTCTTTTTTATTTTTTATTTATTAAAATAAAAATTAAAAGAAAAAAAGAGAGATGTGTGGTTCCCAAAATGAGTGATATCAGGGTGGGGGTGCTACTTGGGATGCACCAAAATTCTCCTCCAGTTGACTCATCAGCAACCTCATACTCTCTAGTCCAAATTGGTTAGCAGATTCTAACTCACTCTGAATGAATGGCTTTCGAGGCTCGACTAGTCGATGAGGATGATGTATGCCTTCAAGAGCTCTCGCGAAAGACGAGCGATCTCGACAAGGCTGCAGGGTTGGCCTGCAAAATAGAAGAGGTTTCAGGTACATGAACTTTCTCATTGGCCTTGGGTTGGAAGGTTTTGAAGAGACTGCTTGCACCAGTGATTGATTCATTCTTGATTCCAAGTGTTGCCCATATGGAGCTTTTTGTAGCCTCACTTGGGTCATCAATTCTTAGAGTCTTTGGAGTCAAAACGCATCCATTTCTTTGCTTAGAGCCCTCTTCTTTGGCCATTTCATTGTCTCTTTGATGCTTTCCCAATGTTGAAGAAGCTTGTGGCTGTGGTGATGAAAACCATGGTCCTGAAACTCCACAGGTCCAACCAGGTGGTGCTGGGAAAATCGACAAGGGAAATCCTGGAGGAACTGATGAGTTCCAAACAAAAGGCCATGGAACTCCAGAAAGATATGAACTTTGAGAAGGGAAGCCATTGATTTTCTGTAAATGATCAGATTCAGATGATGAACTCGAGCTTTTAACTCTGTTTTCTGCAAGGTTCAAAACAGAGCCCACCACAGGGTCAGAATTGAAACAGAGGACTCTGCCATTGCTGGCAGAGAATTTGGGGCTGTGGGTTCCTTTTGGGACCTCAAATCGAGCAGCTTCAAGAGCCTCTGAGATTGTTATGTGACGGTAATAGGAACCAGAGGTTTTGGTCTTTCGGCGACCGGCCCCGACCGGGACGTTCCTCATGCTGCCGCCCGCGGTCCAGTATCTTTGACAAGCCTTGCAAAAATAGCGAGGTTGATTGACATTGTAATTGTTGTAGTAACAGAACTTGGTCTCCATGCTTTTGCAGCGAGGACATGGAAGTAATTTATCAGGCTTCTTTAGGGTTTTCTCAGAATTAGGGCTTTCACTCTCTGGTTTTCCATTAGTGGGTTTCGCAGTTTCTTCATCAATTGACGGCGTTTTCGGATTCTCGCTATCTTCTTGAAATCTCTCTGGATTTCTTGAATCATCATCAGCATCTTTCTCACTATCATCTATAATTGAATCCTGAAATCCAGAAAAGAAAGAAAATTTTAAGACCCAGTTTCTGAGTAGTAATTAACTTCCTGCTCTCACAATGATTGAACAAAAAAAAAAAAAAAAAAACAGAGGAACAAGAATTCTTCCCAATCGCCATATCCCAGAAAAAAGTTCATAAACAACCAAAAGTAAAAAAAAAAAAGAGTTTTTTTTTTTTTTTTTTTGAGAAACAAGCAGGAAGCAGAAACAGAATTGAAAAAGTAAAAAGAACCCAGAAAGTTTTGGGGCATATAGTGAAATGGGTTTAGGTTGGATTGAAGTTTTTCATGAAGTTTTTATTTTAGTTACGTTGGTGTTGAACTAATTTACAACCAAACAATAAAATCACTATTGCGTCACTGACTCATCCGCCGTTTAAGTTGGATTGAAGTAAAAGAGAAGTTGCATAGAATTTTGAGGGTAGATTATGTACCTTTCCCAACTGAGAAGGGAAGTGATGGGCGTGGGATTGAATCGCCGGAGGTTCGCCGTCGTCGGAAAGTGGGATTACCCGGCCAAAAAGCGTAAAAGCAGGGTCCTTGGAAGAATGCAACATAATTGGTTTGATTTGATTCGAGGAAGAGGAGTTGGGAAGTTGAAGAAGAAGAAGAAAAGAAGGGAATTTTGAGTGTGTTAATTAGGGGGGGAAGTTCGTTAAAAGAAGGGGAGGGGTGCCACGTCAGCGAGTGAATTTGATTGTGAGCCACAAGTTTTTGTGGACACAAAGATTTTTTTCCATTTCTGATTCTCTGGGTTGTACCAAAATTTGGTGCACCCGATACCATGCCCTGTTCTGTTGCACTGTTCATTAGTTTTGCTGCTGCCGCCTTCCACGTGCACCTTTTTCATTTGCTTGGATTTTCATGTTTAATGTCTTTTTGCTTTTATTTTTATTTGAGTGTCCCCCTTCCAAAAAACAAAAACAACAATAATCTCTTTTTTAAAACTATTTTCTTTGTTCTTTTTCGAGAATATTGGTCTCTTACCATAGAGAGAACAGACAGATGATTATACTGTCGTTTTTCTTTGTTTTTTTTTTTTGAGAATTTTTTTATATTTTTTTTTTGTTGATGAAATTGAAAGTTTGAATACACTTATAATTGTTATAAGTTATTGTTATGACAATTCATACATTTAAGTTTGCAAATGAATTATAGGCTAGGTAGATAATTAATGCATATAGATTGTCAAAGCTTAATTGATTAAGTATTAATTACCCTTTATGTATAAACATTGAAAGTTCAAATTCCTTACTCAAAAGTCAACATATACTTTTTTTTTTTAATTAATTACCTTTTGTTATGTTGGTCAAAAGTCAACATATATGTAGACTACATAAATATGTGAAAGTCCATTCATGCTCGGTCAGTGGTGTAATAGTTTCATTGTTTAGTTGTAAATAATTCAATTTGATCATGAAAATTGATATTTGTCCTTCTTTCTCGTTATATATTAAATAATATTGATACTTAATTTTAGTCATTTGTGTCTTAGTTTTTTTTTTATTCTTATTTAATTAAATGTTATATATTGTTTTTATGGGTGACACGATTGTCGAAAACTTAATTTTAAATGTGTATTTTTCCTTAAAATATTTAGTTCAAAACTTACCTACAACATTAATTTATAGACATCTTTCGTATCTCTATGACCTAAGGTTGCAAAAAGAAAAAGGTTATAATATTTTATGTATGGCGATTTTCTTACTTTTAAGGAAAATAAAAATATCAGAGAGTCCTATTTATTATTATTTTTATTTGGAAGCATGAGAGATTATTATTAAAATAATCGATAACTTCGGGAACATAACAAATAAAAGTCTCTTTATTTAATCGACTTAAGAGGCAAGGTTCTTGAAGTCAAGCCCAATTGATCATGGAGGGCCTTGAGGTGTATAAGGTGGTGAGTTCAAATTCTATAGTGGCCACCTATCTAGGAATTAATTTCAAATTAATACCTACGGGTTTCTTTGGCATCTAAATGTTGTAGAGTCAGGTAGTATGCCCCGTGACATTAGTCAAGGTGCGCTTGTGTACGCAAGCTGACCCAGACAATCACGGACATAAAAAAAAAAAAAAAAAAAAGAAGTCAACAAGCTCACACCAACGTATGACTTTGACGGCTAATGTTTGGATGAGTGCATTCCCATTAAAGTACTTCATCTTTCATCAATATCCAAATATTATTTTAAAAAGGAAAAGAAAAGAAACTATATCCAATTATAGGAAAAGTTAATATAAAAATATTCAATAGGAGTACATTCAAAACTAAAAACAAACTTTGTGATTTTTTCTAAATGTCTACAACGACACTTCTCTCAAAATAAAGAAGAAATTTGTGATGTCACGTTTAGAAAAAGATTTGTGGTGTCAAATCTTGACTAATCAATTATACAAACTATATTTACTAGCTATTTTTTTCTATATAAATTATTGTTGAATCAATTATTTCATTTTACATATAAAATGGTAACTCATCAAATTATCAATCACTAATAAACCAACACAATGTGGTTTCAATTAAAAAAAATGGTCATTTTTAAGAATAAAATGTAAATTTTGTATTGCCATGTTTGTCCTATTTTCAATCCATGTGGGTCTTGGGTTGGGCCTTTGCCAGTTTGGGTCAGAATTTGAAAGATAACAGGCAGGTTCTTCCTTACCCAAAATTTTGGACCGTTTGAGAAAGATCCACGTAGCCCAAGTATCGATTTTATTATTTATTTATTAGTATTTACTTATATTATCGAGTTAATTGGTTTCATAATCCCCAACTTACTTCTTTTTAACAATAAATTACTTACTAATAAAGTAGAATAAACATATAATTAGCAATGAGGAAACTCACAAGTTTTTAAGTAAGTGTATATTTTTACTGATGTGAGATATTTTAGGTGATAATAAAAAACAAAGTTATAATCAAAACTTCCAAAAATAAATAATATTATAAAAGTCAAAAGTCAACTCTCATGACAAAAATTATGGATAACAATATATAATATTACCAGACTCACAAATAAAGTAGAATAAACATATACTTGGTTTTGTTTAATAGAGAACAATGTATTTGATCGAGTGAAAACACAAGGCCAATAAAGTATAATTTGATTAGTGAGTTTTCATCGATGCAAAGTCTCACATATCACAACGTTTAGCAAACACATCACATATTTTGAAAGTTTACTTCCGAAGTATGAATACATATAACATACATCTCTTGACTCTTGTCATAGATTATTATAGCTTTTATCATATTAAAGTTGAGTAGCGATAACAAAGTATGTCGTTTTATAAAGAAACTTGAGATAATTGATAAGATACTAATATTCTTTTTATATTTAATTATGGTTGCAACAACTTTAATTTAATTTAAGCATTAGATCAAGAATGTTTAGCAAACACAATATTAACTATCAAATCATTCTCAACAACATTCTTCGCTCTTTTTTTTATCTTTCTTTCTTTCCCTTAAACGCTATTGATATAAGTTAGGTTAGCTCGAATTCACTCTGAAATCAGAAAAATGGTAAAAAAATATCAGCAAATCGAAAACATGCATTAATACCCACATGTGATGGCAAAAACTACCAGCACCACATAAATGGGTGTAAATTTGGTTCCAAACCCACTAGCTTTTTTATGTGCTATTGAAATTGACTGCACTATTCCTCCTTTTATTGAAATTTCTAAGATATTGTAGCCCCCCAAATCCCTCTCCTCATATAATAAAATACACAAAATTACCCAAAAAAATTTCCTTCAAACATTTTCCCTCACACCCAAATGCTTATAATTATATTCCCACTACTCCATTGACCTTATAATAAATTAGTGCACACCATGAGTTTTCCCTCCTCACATTCTTCTGTCATCCTCCACTTTTCTCACCACATTATTGACTTTTAAAATGATCATAGCTTTTCCTTCCCCCACTTTCCAAGTTTTTATCTTCCATTTAATTCCAAAGAGAATCCTAGGGTTTATAACCCTATCAAAACAATCCATATAAAATGTTCTAGTTGCTGTCACTTTCTTTTTGACTTTTTATAACAATCTAATATAACATATTACCCAACAGCTCATTTGAAATAATCATGTGAAACTCAACTATAAATTGCCCTTTACCTAAGTCCCCCATCAAACCCTTTTTCTTTGTTTTTTGCCCTCTAAAGCCATAAGCTTTGAGATTTCATTAATAAATACCTCCATTGTCTTCCTCTGCTTTGAAGCAGAGAGCAGCACTTTGAGCAATGGTTACCACCAATTTCCTTAAATTACTTGTCACTTTTTTGGCATTTTATAACCTTCTCTGTTCCAATGCTGTCCCAACTTCAAGTAAGCCTCACAAATCAATCCATTTATATCTTCTTTCTTTCTTGATCTTCTTATCATCCACTAAATGCTTTAGATCTGATTTTGTAGGAAGTGTCAGACTCATGCATGGATTTGATAAGTTTCTTCAAGTTTCAAGCAACACCCTCATGGTATGCATATATTTTTTTGATATTCGTGATTATTTCGAGTCAGTTTGTCCGCAACTTGACTATACTCACAGAATATACTGACCTTACAATATTATAGATTGAACTCATCTCTTAGTTTAGGAAGATTACATCACTCATCAACCCAAATGTCTATGTCCATTCAAAATCATAGCTTTCTATATAATATCCGAGCATGAGGTTCTGTGTTTGAACTCAGAACTATGACTTCTCTTCAATTATTATTAATCACTCGAGTTTTGAGAAATTTATCGTAACTTATCAACTTACGAGCATTGTTCGTGTGTTTACGGATTGTAACGGGGAAGTTTTGTGTTTATGCAGGTGAGTGCAAGAGAGGAAGAAATGAGCCATGGAAGAATGGTTGTGGCACTAAATGACTATCCAGGATCTGGAGCCAACAATCGCCACACACCAAGGCCACAATTTAGAGGCTGTGCTGATTGTTGATTAGATTTTACATCACATAATTTAGATATTGGTTGGATTTTATATTTATATGATATATTGGTCTGAAATATCTATATATCTATCTATCTATCATATATTATATGATATGAATATGGGGTACTTGTGTAAGGAGGGTGTGGGCTTCTTCATCACTCTATTAAGTTGTTGAAAAGCTGAGGAAAAAATGAGTACCAAAAATATGTGTACTTATTTATTCAGTAATATATGATTTTGAAGGATGTAATTAAAGTCATTGGAATCTGTTTATTAAACTTTTCTTTGTTTCTTTGTTCAACAATGAAAGGGTGGAACTTGAGATATCAAAAATATGAGTCTTATTTTCTATTTCTTCCAAACTGATGTCTATAAAGGGGTGATATTTACTGGAATATGTCTTAAAACACAATTCCTCAATTGAAAATTAATGGATGGTGCGAATTTTTAGAGTATTCAAAGATCTTATTGATCCTTATCCTTGTGAATTAGTTTAAATATTTTGAACTACATACTGAAAATAAAAAAGAAGTTTTTGAACGACCAGAAAATGCTGACTTTTAAACTGATAAAGGAGCTTTTTAATGAAAATCATAGAAAAATGAAAGCTTTGTGAAGTTACAAAGTTGGACACCAAATTTTTTTTTTTTTTGAGTATAAATTGGGGGAGAAGATTACAATACCGATTCTTTGGGGGTTTGAACCAGTAACGCTGTAAACTGGTTTACAATCAAACAATGAAACCACTGCACTACTGATCCTTTCAGTTTGGTAACAATTGTTTTTAATTGTACTTATTCGGGTATTTTTACTAATACTTGATAGTATTCTATCTTAGAAAACATATATGTGTGTGTAAAAACCTTTTTTTCTTTTTTCTTTTTTCTTTTAATTTTCAAATTTTAATTTAGATTCTGAAATCATGCTTAAAATATAGATTTTTAAAAAGAAATTGGGATTTTTTTTTTTTTTTTGAAAAGAAAGAAATTGGTATATTAGTTTATTAGTTTGTGGGTCTTTTTGAAAAATCTCAAACCATTTTGCATGCAACTTTGAGGGGTTTGTGGGTGAGTGGAGAAAGTGGGATGTACTGGTTGAGTGCAACATACCCAGTTTCCACCATAATCAGTTGAATTGCAACAAATTTCAATAGTAAAGCAAGCACTAAAATGGGGGCAAAGTGGAGTAACCTCATATTAGTCATTGTCCATAAGGGTCATTGTTTAATCGATTGGAAATGGTATGTGGCAGCATTTGATCAAGCAGAATTCTAGCACAAAAGGAGGGCTGTGTCTCGAGGTAAGTGACATGTATTCTCGATCTAAAGATTACAAATTCGAATTCTCTTACTCCAATTTTTTTTTGTTGTGCTAAACTAAAGAAGGTAAATTCTAGCAGTATCTTTCTGCATTCAAACACTGCAGCTCTGATATCTCATTGAAATCACTGTTTGTTTGATGAATCATATTATTCTTCCATACTAAAACTAAAAGATAATATGTGATCAAGTGTTATTGATTTGGTAGTCAAACGAATGGAGACACAATTAGATGTGTGTATCAATTAATGTCACAAACGAGTCTCAAACCTAGAACCTAGAAGAAAATATACCCTCAAAACCCAAACTTTCGACCAACAATGCAACTCCTTCACGGGAACAACAAATAAACGGAATTATACTGAATCATAACTCTTAGGGACCATTTGAAGTGTCAATAATGGTTACCTGAATAATAAACGTTAACTCTTTCAGTATTAGGGCTCTCAATAATGACTATCCAAATAATGAATGATAGATTGATCAGATAATCACTATCATCTCACTAATCTATTCTATGACAAATCTTTATCATTAATAATTATCTACACTCCAAACATAAATAATGATAATATACATAACTAATCCAAATATAAATTAATGATAATCTATGTAATCATTACTTACATCCTAAATATCGATAATCAACCAACAACGATTAGTAACTCGTCAACCCCAAACGTTCCCTCTTAAGTCATCTTTTTGTGACTATTAATCACATAGTTTGTTTGAATCAATAAACAGTGAAAGGATTAATAATCAGGGCTGATCTGGTCCTCAACTTTGGGAATAGAAAATTCCAGCACTTTGTGTTTTTAAATTGTAAACAAGGTGACCAAACTTGAAAAAATCCTATGATGAGAGTAGCTGATTGGGGGTAAGAAACATTATGAAAGTGTATTACAGTTAAGAAAACAACATAATCATACAAATTTTTCTATTTCATTATTTTCTTCTACACAGACATAAGTTAGTGCCTTCAAAAGATATGATAATCTTCTTGTGTTTGATGTGGATTTGTTGCTCATCATTGGTATCTCAAAGTTTACTTATACATCTTATTCATCAGCTTACTATACATTTAACTCTTCTAAAAAAAAAATCCCTCAATATGAGAGTCAAACTTAGTTCCAAATTCTCTGTATTCTCCCTAACATTTAGCCTGTTTCATAACTATTTTGTTTTTAATTTTTGATTTTTGAAATTTAAGTCTACAATAACTATCTTATCATATGTTTTGTCTTATTTGAATATCTACATCTTTATCTATACTTTTAGAAATCAAACCAAAATTTGCAAAAAAAAAAAAAAAAAAAAAAAAGCTTCCAAAACCTTTGTTTTTTTTTTAAATTTTGTTAGCATCCATCTACTTTCCCAAGAAAAAATGGATACATTAGAGAAGATGAAATATGTTATAAGAAATTTGAGTAAGAATAAACTTAAATTTCAAAAACTAAAAGCAAAGAATCAAATGGTTATCAAACGGAAGCTTAACTCCTCGAGAAGGACCTATTTCTTAACTGCCTTGGCTGGCCATGAAGTTGAGTATCTGCCAATTATTGGTCAAATAGGAATTATATGAAACTCTCATCAAATTTGGAAATAGACTATTGCAATTCAACTGTGTCAAGGCCAGGGCAGCAACTTTGATTTGGGATATACTTAATTCTGCCTATTATACTATACAGAAATCAAGTCATGAAAAACTTAGGCCCCGTTTGATAACCATTTGGTTTTTTATTTTTAATTTTTCAAATTTAAGCCTATTTTCTATCAAATTTCCTACAATTTGTTTCATCCTTTCTAGCATGTATACATCTTTCCTTAAGAAAGTAGGGGAAGACCAACCAACTTTTAAA
>JBBMEF010000004.1:10248521-10275730 GCA_037832685.1 Sicyos baderoa
AAATTTGAGAGAGAATAGGCTTAAATTTGAAAAACCAAAAACAAGAAACCAAATGGTTATCAAACGGGGCCTAAATTAGATAAAGTTAAAAAATGAATTCAGAATAGTCAATACAATAAATGAATTGTGAAGGAAAGTTTAATTAGATCAAGTAAAAAAAAATCCTTCAAGTGACAAACTAGAGTTTTGCAATGCCTGATTATACCATTCCTTCCCTGTAACTGGTGTTTATGAAAAAAACTGAACTTTCATTTACTACCATAAAAGAGTTAAACTACATAAAAGGATCTTGCTGGTTCATGAATATATCTCATGAAAAACTTAGGGCATTTAGATATGCAGCCCCTACCTATATAATTAACATGTGGACATTTATTAGAATCTTATAGATTGGTTAAAGTAGGTAAATAAATACTAAAGAGATAAACAAAAACATTAATCATGTTGTACATAGATTAATATTTTTCTATTACCCCACCCAAAGATCCAAGAATGTTTGTAATAATTAGAGATCTAGAACAGAAGGAGAAAGTAAATCAATTAAATAAATGAGGGAAGACAATAATTAATTCAAAACTTCATCACATCATGGATATCATATATACTATTAAAGTTTTTTTCCGGCTAAAATATATTGAATTTTACTTATTTTGTTAAATATTTTATTTATCACTGAATAGTTTGAATCTAAAAAAATTTATTATTATTTTTTAAATAAAAGAACATAATAATGATGAGAGCATTAATTGAAGTATAGACAATGCTGAATTGGTTGCCTGGTTGGCACAAGACCTGCTACACTATTCTACTAGAAAATGTCAAAGTCAATAGATGAATCAAATGGGTGCTGTCCATATTTTGAATATACCACACCCACTCCATTTCTCCAAATCCTAAAGGCCAAACATAATTTCATTATTTCCTTTCTTTTTAATTTGTGTAACTGTCCAGACTAACTTACACACATTTTAACTAATATCACATGCGAATTCTACAATATTGTTATTATTTTTTATTTTTTTGAGATTTACAGTTTCATTTTGTTAATGAGTTAGTTCTATGATTTTGAGAAGAGAATATTCTTTTGAAAAATATATTTTATAATTCAACATATTACCTCCTAAGGTTAAAATTTGAATCTTTATCCCATTTGTAAGAAAGTTTCTTTAAAAATACCATTATGATTTGTAGTCTCAAACAATCAAAGGTAATAATTTGCTTTCTGAATGATTTCTTCTCCCCCAGAAAGCAAGAGCTTCTTTTGTTAATGATTGTTTATTAGTATATAATGAACCTTAATTAAGAATTAACATTTTTGGGCCCAAGGGGTATGTAGAAAATCCATACAAAAAACGTTGGTTCTTTCTTTCTTTCTTTGCCGTCCATCACTGTTGACGGAATCTCTTTTTTATTCAACGTCAACGTAACGTTAAGTTTGGATGGACGTTACCGAACCTAGCTACTAGGTTCGGAGTTGAGGTTGGGAGTATCCGAGTCTCTTGAACTTGAAATTGTTCTTTTCTTACAATACAAAAAAGAACCGATTAGAGCAAAGTGATTTTGAACAGAGTCTTGAAGGTACTTTTTCAATTCCAGATCTTCTATTGCTGAATTTCTGGTGATTTTGCATTTTGGTTTTGTGGGTTTTGATCATCATTCGGGTTTAGGGTTTTTTAATAATTTGGCCTTTCTGGGGGAGTGATTTTGGGTTCTTGTGAAATTGGCAAGTGGTTGAAATTTTTTTGTTTTTTTTCATTTTGGGGTTTAGATTAATGGGAGTTGGGAATTGAAAGTTTGAACCTTTTTTTTTTTTTTTTTTTTTTTTTTTTTTTCTTTCTTCCCCCTTTTAGTATGGTGGAGCGATCGAAAGTTGGGGATTTCTCTCTACTTTTTTTCTGCAATTTACAATGCAGCAGAAAGGTGCTGATTTGTATCTAGATTGTTTCAGAAGCAAGGATTTCTACCTTTTGTCTTTTCATGAGGAATATATTAGTATCTGAAAAGTTTTTTTTTTTTTTTTAATCAGAAAAGTGTGATTTTTTGTTTGGGGAGGAGCTGATTTTAAGAATGTGACTTGCCTCTTATCATGCAATTACTTGGAGTTTGAAATTTTTTTGTCATTTTTTTTTTTTGTAGCTGAGGGTTTTCAGAACTGAGGGAAATCAAGCACAAGAGAGACGTTTGAAGGTATGTGTGTGTGTGCGTGTTTTTTTTTTTTAACTTTAAGAATCCAACATCAATCCTTTGTTATGGACAAGTTAGTGAAATTTCCTTTGGTTTGTTTGTTTGTTTTAGAGAATTATTTCATTTTCGAACTCCTATGCTTTCGTTCATTTTCTCTGAAAATGTAGTATTGTTTCCTTTTCAACTTATTTGAATTACACCAGAGAAGAACAACTTCAGTAGATTTTTTCCTATTTGAGATGTGAAATAAGGGAAATCTTTTGTCATTTGTCGAAGTAATGTATTTGGTGAAGCAGGAGCCTTTGTTTTTGCACAAGAATGGGTGATCACATGGTTGTTTGTGTGGACCGCCTCAAGAAACCTGAAAATTTGCAATCGCTGCTAGGAACTACTGCTCTAGGATCATCTGTAGAATCTTCATCTTCTCAGAATTCAGAGCCACCTGTTTGTGCCATTGCTGTTGAAAATGTGGATGAACATGATGGGTCTGAAGAAGACCCCCTTATCCAGACTGTTGAATGTCGAATATGTCAGGAAGAGGATAGTATCAACAATTTGGAGATTCCGTGTGCTTGCAGTGGCAGCTTGAAGGTACCATTTGCTAACTTCTATTGCAGTGGTCCTTGATAATTTAACAAAAATGGTTCTCTAGTTGATGTACAGAAGAGGAGTGTATTTTGCTAATGTAGCATACATTAGCGCCTTGTCGATTTTATGGTCATACTGTTTATGAGGTTGTGAATCCTTAGGTAGTTGCTTGCTCATTTGACTTATAGGGGGGAGAGGGTAATTATGATTGTATTTATTGGTTCTAAGCACCATTCTATTTTTCCAAATGTGAAGAGATTTTTACCTGACTTTAGTCGTGTGGGAAGAGAGCATGGTGAAAAGATAACTAATTTTTTATTCTTAGTTTTCATCATTATTTTTCCGTTTGGGATAGCGACATAGCGTAATGCTATGGCAATGTATAACGAGTTCTTTCTGTTGGGGAGTAATCATTGAGAAAAAAAACCCTGCTTTCATGGTTGTGGTGACTATCTTGAGAGGGGACACAACATTTCAAGCCACATCTTTGAGTTGCTTTTGTTCCATCTGTTGGTTGGTCAAGCCTGCCAAGAGGCCTTTAAGAAGTCTGATTTTTATCATTATTAATGTTCTGTTTTTTATGCACTCTTCTGATTCTGTTCATTTTCCTATTCCAGTATGCTCACAGGAAATGTGTCCAACGATGGTGCAATGAAAAGGGAGATATAACTTGTGAAATCTGTCATCAGGTAAATTATATCATTCCATTACAAACATCTGTTATTATCTTTAATTTGAAGGGGGGTTCTTCTGTGAATGGTTGGTATTATCTAGTGAACGTGTTAGGCTCTTTTTTTTTTTTTTTTTTTTTTTTTTTTTTTTTTTTTTTTTTTTTTTTTTTTGATGTGTGTTACGTGTTAGGCTCATGAAAAATGATGTAGTCAGTGGTTGGGTTGATGTGTGTTACGTCATTAGGGAATGTCATTATGATGTAATCTATGGCATTCTTGCACAATAGAAGTTTGTGGTTGAATGCTTGGGGAAACATTAATGATGGCTAGAAGCTCACCTTGTATGGATGGGCCCTCGTTTACTGAAAATTGTTTGCTTTGATGGTAAGGTCAAATCAATATGTTGATATTTTATTTTATGCCAACAAGAGCAATAGCTGTGCAACAGCATAAATATGTATCCAAGAACTAAGAGGTCATGGGTTCAAATGTCCCTCCCTCTGTTGTCGTAGAACTCAGTATGTTGATATTTTGTGATACACTTGTTTTCAGAATTATCAGCCTGGTTATACCTTGCCCACGCCTCCCCCTCGCTCGGATGATACCACCATTAATATCAGGCAAGTTTTAGTTCACCAAGTCTACTGATGTATTACTTGGTTCATGAATTTCTATCAATACACAGTTTCTGAAGGTTCTTTATTATTTATACAACATTTTCTTATTGAATTCTCTCTCTGTCCTGTCTGTGTCTGCTACTATTGCCGACGTTGTTGGACTTAATATTTGATTTTCTGTTCCTCGTGTGTTCGCAGTGAAGGTTGGGCAGTCTCTGACACTACTTTAGATTTGCACGATCCACGGCTTTTGGCAATGGCAGCAGCAGAACGCCACTTTCTTGAGGCGGAATATGATGAATATGCAGATGCCAGTGCAAATGGAACAGCATTTTGTCGATCCGCTGCTTTGATTGTGAGACACATGGCTTTTACCTTTGAACTAATTTCCCAAGTTAGATACTTTTTTTTGTTAATCCAAAGTTAGTTGGAGTCAGCCAACAAAAGCAATAGTTTGGCTTCATCTATGTGGCCCATGAACCTAAAGATCATGGGTACGAATCCCCCCACCCCAACAGTTGAACTATAAAAAAGTTAGTTGGAGTCTAAGTTCTGTAGTTCTATACCACTCATTAATCTCTCTTTCTGTTAAAGCGTATATTAAAACATTGTATTTTCTCACCATATTGTTGATCATTACTGTTGCTTCTACACAGTTATTGGCTCTTTTACTGTTGAGACACGCTCTATTCCTTACAAATGGTGATGGAGAAGATGATGCTTACACTTTCTTCTCGGTAAGTAAGACATTGAATTTTTTTCCCCTCAACACGACTATGTTTGTGTGATGGTCATCGTTGACTCTTATGTACATTGACAGCTTTTATTGCTGCGAGCTGCCGGGTTTCTTCTTCCCTGCTACATTATGGCATGGGCCATCAGCATATTACAGCGTCGAAGGCAAAGACAGGTTCGTGAACAGCCAATTTTATGCTTCAAATGTTCCTCACTTTAGCAATCTTTTGGGTCTCTCTGTGCTTCAAATGTTTCTGTAAAAACTGAATTTATTTTTGTTTGATCTTTTACTTATCTTACAGGAAGCTGCAGCACTTGCAGCAGCTGAAGTAGCATTCATGCTGCAGGCAGCACAAGGTCAGAGCCTGCAATTTACCCTTGCTCCAGAGCCTGTATTTACTCCACGTCAACAGCCACTCCAATAATGATGTTGTTTCATAACTATCTATTACATTAACTTCACTCTAAATTTACTCTACTGTATTTCACCTTGGTTTGTCCCCTATACAATATCAGTAAACTGTAGTTTACTATATTATGCCTTTTGCATTCAGTCATCTTAAATTTCTGAGTTGTATCTGTATATAATTCTGGATATCAGAGAATTAAGTTGAGAGTACTTCCTGTATAACTATTAATGTATATTATTATCATTAATGTATGGTTACTTCATTATTACCAACTATTAATGTTTGGTTACTATTAATGTATGTTTCTTACTAATGCATGGTTACTTGATTTAACATTGGATATGTTTTCAACACACAAGCTCTCTAATGGTTCATTTCTTTGGAATGTCTGTAACTTTATTATAGATGGCCAAGCAATCTATTATTCTATCTTAGTAGGAAGGGTAACCTTGTTGTATGAGTAACCATTTAAATATATACAATATGATAAAAGGCAGGCTTTTCTTAGTTATTATGTTATAAAATGTCTTGGAATGCACTTTAACTAACTTGGATGTTCTTTAATAAAAGGACCATATTCTGAGCAGTTTCAAACAAAGTATACTGTGGAAGCTGAAGAAATACGTAAAAGCATTTATCATGTGTTATTATAATGTTTATAGACTTGATAATTTTTTTTTTTTTTGAATACATATTAGGGAAAGGGATAAATACCAATTGTCGGATTCGAACCCGTGACGCTGGTGTTGAACTGGTTTACAACTAAATAATGAAACCATTGCGCCACTGATCCATTTGGTAGAGACTTGATAATTCAGTTTGGCAGATATGATCAGGTGACATGAAACGACAGGTAATCGAGGCGAGACTTGGTCCGGTAAGAAAGGGTTTCCCAAATTTGAATAATATGATGTTAAGGAACTGATGGAGATGAACAACCAAGGAAAAAGATCCCTATTCCTTACCATCTCAAAGATATTGTTCCATTCAACCTTTTATTTTCTTTTCCCCTTTTGAATTCAAACCTGTCAAAGTCCTTCTAAAACAGTCTCATATTGCTTCTTTTGCAGGTTTATCATAAGATGAATCCTAAGATTTCCCTACATGTTCTGGTCCCCAATTATGTCTTTTGCTTTTTGGTCATCCTATCCCATAAAAGATGATCTCTTGGTTTCTTCTTACAACAATGAGCCATCCTAATCCTTGGCTCTTCATTGAGTACAGACAATTACATCCTTCTTCCAGTTTCAAAGTATAAATGGGGTTTTTTATTAAAAGGGTGGACATGCTACTTCTCTGCATTGGGATTTTGGCTCTTCAGCCAGAAGGAACCAGTGGGCTGACCAACATTGATCTAGCTCTCAGATGGGATAGACCAAACATTCCCATTTTCAATAGCTTCAAGTTTGTCACTTTCAATAGCTTCAAGTTTGTGAAGGATGTATCAATAGAGGACGACGATTGGCAGAGTACACTGGCTTTTGCACCGGCACCTTCGATGGGTTCCGATCCTACTCAATTGAATAAAAGAAGGATTCGAAGAGGATTTGATCCCATTCACAACAAATGTTGAGTGGGATGTAAAGAAGATAGTAAGAAGTTTTCATGTTCGTTTATTTCGGTAAGTTGTTTCAGTGTTGTACAAACTCAAGCTCAAACAAACAGCTTTAACAACATTATTTTTTTTCTTTTTTCTTTTCTTTTTTAGTAATTTTTTTATGCATAAATATTGGTTTTGTTTTCAGTTTTCTTATCGAAGTCATTTTTCTTATCTTGATTTCCACAACTTGGTTACTTCTCTTGCTAATGCATGCTGTAAAAAACTGAGGACAAGTTTGAAGATGATAAGGTTGAAGGCTGCAATGAACATAACGAGTTAAAAGATAGCTATTAATCGAGTAAATACTGATTATAGACAGCCTAAAATCTCAAAACTAGTCTGTTTTGAGTTAAAAGATACATTATCACAAGCAATATGAAGAAGGGATGATAGATCTCAATGACTACAAAACTTCCTATTTATTGAGTTCATTATTGATTGTTCTTTAGGAGACGTTTAGATCTATGGTACCTGCTCTTCATCTTCCTATTCCGATTAAATTTTATTCTCGACACCTTACGCGACACTGCTTGCCAAATCATATCAACAGCATCACCTCTCTGAGAAGGATACTGATATTCAAATTCGTGCACTATTTCCTTTATTCTATTCCACATCTTTGTCCACTTTTCTCGTCCAATTCCACGAAGAAGTTTCAGTAGATAACCTTTCCTTATAGAATCAGCTGCTCGAACAAAGACGCAAAACTCCGAGTAGTCCAAGACATCTGCATACGGCAGCTCAATATCGTCGCTGATAATAACAGGAACACAATGACTTGCAATAGAATCGAAAAGACGATTTGATGATGGGGTGTCCCCTGCAATATTGAGGCAGAACTTGGATGAGGCCATTCCTTGGCCTGCCTTGTTGATTCCATTCCCCTTAACAGTTCCAAAAGTAAAATGAACATCTTTCTCATCTTTCAGAAGGTAATATAGTTCTTGGCGAACTACTCCTCCCTGAAAATGAATTCAAACAGAAAATTAGATTAACTTTCATCAATTTAAATGTTATCAGATAATTTGAAGGACACATGATCACTAAAACAGAACCCAAGAAAAAGATGATAAAGGTGACCAATGCAACAGTAGAAACCAAACACAGCAAAGAAAATGCAGATTTTTTTTTTTTAGATTACAACAATTAGGAGTGTGAGGATTCGAACACATGACCTCATGGTCATTGGATGTACACTGATGTCGCTGAGTGCTCTTGTTGGCAAAAATGCAGTTTTTTTTATGCTAAACGCAGAGAAAATGCAATGCTAGATATGTTAATGTCTATCATCGCCTTTCCACTGTGTAGAACATGATTGAACCATTCTATTGTATCATCAAGTGCAGATGAAACCAACTAGGCTTTGAGTAGTTAATTTTGAGCACTTCTCAAGATTGTTTTTCATCTGCATATCAGCAGTTGGCTACATGTCACTTTGCAATGCTTGAAAGATCATCAGCAACAGATCATCCAATTCCTTTTATGCATTGAATAATTATGACTTAGTTAAGAGTATAACACATTTCTTTCTTACCATGCATCTATAATATTCTAGTATATGGTCTTGCCCTAATCAACCATCTTGTATCGATCAAGTTTATACTTAGAAAATGAGATTACCGATGAAGGAGTCCATCACAAACGAGATCGTATTACATGCATTTCCCATCAACCAACAAAGGGATTTAGGCAATGACATGAAACGCCAATGCAGAACATAATTTAGGCATAAAGTAGCTTGATTGCCAGAAAATAAGATAAGAAAGTAGAAAACTTGGAGGTAGTATACCAGACGAATAAGTTTTTCGAAGTCACATAAATACTTACATCCTTCCTGTATATAGCTCCTTGAAAATACGCCAAAATAGGACGCTCGTCAAATGTAGGAGATTTGGTAGTAGGAACCGTCTTCACGACATGCCTGTAAGGGGCAATAATATCTTTTTCAACATTCGCAACTGCAGCTGAATACCTTCCAAAATCTGCAAGCACAAACATGGCCGAGCCGAGTTTCTTCCTCGCGTCCAACATACTATTCGGGTGGTGCGCAACTATGAGATGATCTTTTCCACCCACTCGCCTCCATTCCTTCCGACCAAACAAAAAACGCATCAACTTATGCTGCAATATCTTGTCCACGTTAACTTTGTCCTTCCCATGTAACTTAGAATGTCTGTTGTAACTCAAGGATGAGAAAAACGGCACGAAAATCACATTTGCTTGACTTGAACTCATCACCCTAACTGCTGTGCAAGTATGATCCATATTCGGGACATTCGACGATAAAAGATCAAGCGTAAGCCAGTACTCCATACTGTGCTGTAAATTCAACCCACCCGGATATGATGGGATTTGACTTCTATTACTAACATCAGGCCAAATTTGATCTTTCTCTCCCTTCCATCCCAACAATCCAAAGTGATACAAAGGTGGAAGGTCATACATGAACACTCTCAAACGAGCCTTTGCAGGATCACAGCCCAAACCAGCCTGATTTTTTACAGAATCTTCTTCATCTTTGCTATGGTTAGAAACTGGATAATCAACACCCCTATCTCTAATGGCATCTTCTTTGGATTCCACAGCTTGTGGAAGAAGTTCCATTGGTTCATTTTCCACATTGGGATTTATGTAATTTGAAGTATTATTAACAACAAGGAACTTGAGCACTGAACTGGGGAAGATTGAATTGAAGTTGGATTGAAGAGTGAATATAGAAGAAAGGATTAGAAGGAACATAGATATGGTTACCAAGTACAAAAGTAACCTAGTACGTGACAATGCCATGCTTTTTTCCGACATTGCAACAAATTCCTGTCAAAACTTAATATCCAAACCTTTTTTTCTATGTTACAAACAATGGAAGTTTATAAAGTTTGGACGATTAAGAACAGAAAAGGGTTCCCATTTCGCAGCTATTTCAGGATTTCTCTTGAACCCATTAAACTTAATCCAAACCCCAATACTCAACAAAATCAAAGGAACAAGATTTCCCCATTGAAATGGGTGTAATAAACTCAGAGGAAAAAGAGATGAAATCGAAAGCTTACAAATGTTAGTGATGATGAAAAAACCTATCTGGGTTTGAAGCTTTAATGGCGAATCATCAATGGGGAAGAAGAAAGCTTCTTAATTCTACGTCCATTTATACATCTATTAAAATAAAAATAAAGCCCATTTTCTGCGCTTTGACCGCCTATTTTTCAATGTTTTTCTAGTGGTTTTTAAGTGGAAAACAAAATCCTCCCTTCATTAGCAACTCCATTTATTGTGTGGTTATTAATTAATGCCTCATTACTTATCTTCGGAAACCAAAACTAAACAAATTTAGCATAAATATCACCACTTTACTCTTCACATTTAATTTAATGTCTTTTTTTTTTTTGGAAATTAAATTAAATTTAATGTCTTAATACTTCATCTAACCTAAACGTTTCTAAAAGGAAGTGGTCATTAAAGTTAGGATTTTGTTTTTCCGGAAAGTAAAACCAAAGTGTTGAGATTCTATTATAATAAAATTCAAAATAATTTCACTGTTCTTCAAGTGTCAAATATAAAATGACATTTTTTTCAACACAAAACTGTAAATTCACATACCTACCACACATTTTTAAAGCTAATGATTTTTTTTTAATGTATATCTATATATGAATGGTCGGTTAAATTTACACGTATTTGACTATTTTTTTTAAAATTTATGTACCATTATGGATGAACTCACGATCCTTTAATTTCTTAAAACTATTTTAATCACTAAATAGGCTTATAACAGTTAAAGTTAATGACTTATTAGATAATAACTTAAAAAACATAAAATTGTTAGTTTAGGCCCCGTTTGATAATCGTTTGATTTTTTGTTTTTGATTTTTGAAATTTAAGCCTATTCTCACCTAAATTTCCTATAATGTATTCCACTCTACCTATCATATATCCATATCTCCTTAAGAAAGTAGGAGAACACTAACCAACTTTTAAAAACAAAAAAAAGTAGCTTTCAAAAGTTTGTTTTTGCTTCTAAAAGTTGGTTAGTATTCTCCTACTTTCTTAACCAAAGATGGATATATGGTAGGAAGAGTGGATCACATTGTAGGAAATTTGAGTGAGAATAGGCTTAAATTTTAAAAACCAAAAACAAAAAACCAAATGGTTATCAAACTGGGCCTTAGAGAAAAAACTTGTAATTTAAACAATAATTTGATTTGATTTTACACAACTTTAAACATAGAAATTTATAATAAATAAGCAGCTTAAAAACTGCTTAGTAGTTGGATCTGAGTTAATTTTCTTGTGTTCTCTTTGTTTTATTATCTACAAAAACATGAGAAAAACACTCTCAACTTGTTCCCCTATATTGTCGATTTCATGCGTTTAAAGATGAAGTGAATGGCTTGTTTTATTATAATTAAGCACCATAATTTCTTCTTTATTTTTAATGATTCTTTTGTAATTATTGAAAATGACTCAGAGTGACAAATGGTTTTACTTTCCTGTTCTATTTAATTATTCATCCGAGATAAAAAAAAATATAGTTTCAATCAAACAAATTACTTGACTTAATTAAGACTAAATTTCGAACTATACAACATGGTTTGGATTTAGATTTAAAATATAAACATGAGGGGATCTGAAAATTAAACACAAAAATCAAATTTACGCAAAAATATATTAAAGTTGTTGAAAAATGAAGCAAAGTGAGAAAAGAGATGGGTGGGAGTGAACTTTTTCCACGTTGTGAGAGGCATTAAATATATTCGGATTCCAAAGTATTCATTTAAAATAATAATAATAACAATAATAATAATTTTTAAGTAAATGTTCTTTGAAGTTAGAAAAAAGCATACTTTACAATTTTATTGACTTTAATATTATGTGTATATATTTTAGTTTATATATTTTCAACATATTTTAGTATATTCATTTTTTTTTTTTTTTTTTTTGATTCAGGGGAGGAGATTCGAACATATAATCTCATAGTTACTAGGTCGTACAAGATAGGAGTAGAAATATACTATTTTTGACATTCATCATCATTTATTTGATTGGATAAATAAATACAAATAATAATTGAATTAAAAAAATATAAATTAAAAACGAAACTATAATTAAAGTTATTGTTTTTTTTTTTGTTTTTTTAGTACATATCGAAGGAATGACACAAATATCAATTTTTGAAATCGAACTTTGATGTTGGTGTTGAGCTGGTTTACAATCAACTAAAAAAATTATTGTACCATTGACTTATTTGATACCACGATTAAAATTAAATCTATAATGTACTGTACACTATAATAATTGAAGTTGCTTCTAAAAAAACAATAATTGAAGTTTATTAAATTTAAAGTTTTTAATTCATTTAAAAAAATACATTGATCAACTTCAATAAGTATCAAAGTAAAAAAGGAAAATTTTCATTTAGGGTCATTGATGAAAGGACATAATATGTTCACGGATTGAAATTTATTCAAAACATAATTAATATTGAATTTTTGTAAATAATTGTTTGAAATTGGATAGTTTATGACTTTTGTTAATGGCAAAATTTTTATTTATCAAATACATTAGTAAAAAAGTATTTAAAAATGAATTGTTATTTTTCATTAAAATTTTACTTAAATCATATCATTTATATAGATGAAACTGAAAGTTACTAATTAAAATTTATGGATTAAAGTAATGGCTTCAACTAGGAGTATAATTGAAATAAAATATTTATTTTATTTGCAAGTTATAAAATTTTGTTAAAATCGAAATGACCTTTCTAAAACTTGACACTTATAATAAATTCATAAAATGTAAGTTTTAGTTTACCAACAAAGAAAAATTAAAAGGATACAAGATGAAGATATCAAGTAGAAAAATATATGAAGAAATAATAAAAATATTATTTGCCACAAGGTATTTCAAAATCAAGCCAACAATATAATTGTATGTTCTTCATGAGTTTCTACATTAAACAGAAAAAAAAAAAAAAAAAAAAAAAGTAATGCCCCTTTTCTAGATTACAAAATGCTCGGTAATTACACGTTTTAATATATTTACACTTTTTTTAGGAATCACAATTTCTATAATGTAATGCATCCAGTTATTAGTATATATATATATATATATATTAGAAAAAAAAAAAAAACATGTTTTCAAAAAAGGAAAAAAAGAACATCACTTGAGTTGGATTGGGTCAGCTAACTGACCAGACTACGGTTATCCCATTCGGCCCACCAATACGATTGGTCTGGGCCTGGCATTGGAAAGTGTGAAAGCAAGGCCCATTAACTCACGAACACTTGGCCCAGTTTAGACAATATCCATTCTACCCATTTCAAATTAATTAATTTATTTATCAAGTACCATATAATTTGAATCATATGTTTGATACTTGTAAGATTTTGAATGTTATTCTACAACAATGACATAATAGCGAATTAAAGCTGTCAATATGCATATAGCTTAATTGAGTTAAAATATAATAATCTACTAGTATGGTTGAACAAGAACAAAAAAAAAAAAAAAAAAATTAGTAGTCAACGAAAGCAATAAATCAACATATTTGTGTCAACGATTAAAAATTCATTAATTTGAATCCCTTTATTCTCCAATTATTAAACTAAAAAAAATATATATATTCTTACCAAACTAGTAATTTTAATAATAAAAAAGAAACCATTAATAGCTCTTATTTGTATGTAGTAAAATACCATTGTCATGTTAAATTATTCTTTGAATTAATTAAGTTCAGAAAACTCAGATTTTTTTTTTCTTTTTTTTTTTTTTTTCTTTTTTTTTTTTTTTTTAATTTTATAGAATTGCCGTGCACACACACACAAAAGAAAAAAATAAGCAAAGTTCCATTTGTTCACCTCTTTGTCCCTGAAAATTTATGAGTAAATGAAAAACCTAACAAAAAATGGCTGTTTTGATAAAATCATTGATGAAAGTGAAACTTTCCAACCAATATAGACATGAGGGTAATTTGGGTGCACCCAGGTTAGACATTAGTCTCGCCACTTGTTTTCCTAAATTTTCTACATGGGAAAATAAACTTTGAAAAATAAAACCATGATCAAATTAAGTCTTGTCCGTTACTATGTATTCATGATTTGAATTTCAAAGTTTAATCTATGATGACCTAGGAGAAGATATATAACTTAGATGCCCTTAAATGAACCCGAATACCACATATAATTAAAAAAAAAAATAATGTCACTCGTCAATTTGATTAATTAGCTGATTGATTTGGTCAACTTCAACAAGTTCTGAATAATTGCCTTTTCAAAATTTTGAATTCGACACATCGGTTTAGAAAGGATGAATTATTTATGTGTGGAACCCATGCAATTTCCTTAATCAGCAATTTGAATATATATATATATATATATATATTGAAAATGGAAGTTTTAACATATTTAATAAATTATTCTTTTTGTAGTTTTCATATTAACCAACACATGATCATGATGTGTGTAAGTGATTTTTTGTATGCATAAAAATGAATGTGTAACTTTGGCCATATATCACCATGAATGCAAAGTTTAAAAAGGTTGAAGAGGAAAAGAAAAAGAAAACTTCCATCTCTGCCCCTACCCCATCTCCCCCAACCTTTTAGATAAAGACAGGGACAGACATGGATGTGTACAATGTTAAAAATTGAAAGGAATAGCCTTTTCATGTCACCATCTGTCTGTTCCAAACACCCACCCCCCCTTCCTTCAAAAATACCCACCTCAACTTAATTTTTCACTTTACATTATTTTTTGGACAAATACTAATTCTCGAAATCAAACCTACGTGACACTGAATTGACAATCAAACAATGAAAATATTGCGTCACTAACCTATTTGGTTCAATTTTTACTTTATACTCTTCAACCATTAACTCTCTCCCCCTCTTCTATTTACATATATGTATACGACATCCGTTATTATTAGTTGTTCGTCTTAACTAATTGAGTTACGTTCATATATATTATATATATGTGACACAATTGTTGTAAAAAGGAAAGAAAAAGGGAAAAACACATTACCCGTAGGCTACGGAACCTCAACACCAATTTCTTCAAATTTATTCTTTACTATTCATCATGACAAACAGTAAAGGTTTTGGTTATCAAATCACATTGAAGTTGATATGTTCAGTCCAAAATTCAATGAATTTGGGGGTTTTCTCTCTATGTAAACCTCCATGGTCTATCCTGTTCTATGTGCCAAAGCACATGCAAATGTTTATAATTTCATTTCCTTTTTAAAAAGATTTTGCTCTTATTTATGACTTGACATAAGTGACTAATCAAAAGGAAATAATGATATTAGCTAATCCAAATATTGTTTTAGTTGATTTAATTAGCCACTCATTTCAACTTGTAATCAGCCAAAAGTTTGAAAAATTAATTGTACTCCTTGATGAGAAGGCCTTCAAATCAAATTAAAGGTGAAGGTTGTATAATATAATGACATTCAACTTTAACCAATTATTATGAAGTGATATATATGTTGAAGAACACATAGTACAAAAGTGTCCATTCACCATTGGCAGTCTCAAGACAAACAAAAGTTCCATATGTATATTATTATATAATTAAATAACAAGGTAACCCACAATAACAGCTATAGGGAGATCTAAATAGGATTTTTCAAATTTAGGTAAAAAATTCACTTCACTGCTATTGTATTACAGAGCTGTGTCATGATTGGATTTTTGTGGACCATGGGTAGGGAGTGATTTAATATTTCTTTTCACAAATGATTGCTTCAAAGATAATGTAACTTCCATTTATATGAGGTCATGGTTTCAACAATGCAGGCCCCATAAGTTTTTACTAATTAACATCACTTTTTTTCCCATCCAAGTGATTGAATCATTTAACGCGTATGTCGACTATTTTTACAGAATATAGATCATACCCGATGTAAAAAAATTAGTAAGAAATCAACTTTTAAGTAAATGATCATTATAAATTTAAACTCAACGACTCTAAATTTTTCAAGATCGTTTTGAATAATTAATCACTCCATGATTTATTAAATATCTCATAATAAAATAATACTAGACGGGGTTTGATTTGTTTTAGTTAATTTAGTTAAAATGAATGAAAACCAAATCATCCCCTCTAAGTCTTTGAAGCTCACTCTAAAATTACTTGTTGTCTTTTCGATCCTGAGCGTGCCACAAGTAATAGATATGTAATGCGACCTATTATAATTAAGTCAAATGTCTTTCTGCAAATGAACAACTCCAATTTTCCAGTTATGATAAAAAAAAAAAAAAAAAAAAAAAAAAAAAAATCTTAGTAGGTGAATGGAAATGAATATTGAATCAAAGCTTAAGTTAAAAAAAGTTGTAGATTATAAACTTGAGTAATTAATGATCTTTTTTTTTACTCAATAATAATGAATCTATCCATGTCACACTATTTCAAATTTAGATACACATTACAGAAAATTAAACGAAGATAAGGCAGCCATATTTTCCCATATTTTGGTAATTAATAATCGGGTAAGAAAGATTAATTAGAAAAGAAGAAAAAAGAGAATCAAAGAATTACAAGGAGAAAGGGTGAAGAAATTATAAGTTGGTAATTGTTGACAATATATACAGCAAGTCTCCAACTGCAGTGTTTTACTTTTGCTTTTGGTGTTTTCTTTTGAATCACAAATAGAAATAATTTCTATTCAAAGAAGAGACTTTAATTACAGAAGAAAGAGGGAAGAAGAAGAAGAACAAGCACATTAAAAAAGGAAGATGAGAATCACACAATTTAATTACAAATTATGTTTGTTCAAATTTGACCACAAATTACCAATATTGTTTGGTGACATCAATTATAAATATACATATAATTAATAACTTTGATGTATATATATATATATATAATGTAAAATGAAAAATTCAAGCATTGGGAGGAGAGTACTCACAGACAACTTCATGAGACTCAAATTCTCTTCTGTGGAAGTTCCTGTGGCAGCCACAAGCAGCACAGTTGAGGGCTCCATTAGAGCCTTCTTCTCCATTTGCCAAGAACTCTGTGCACCCATCAACAGCATAGCCACCAATGTTGGCAGCATGGTTCTTTTGGCATTCTCCATATCTTACAACATTTCTCACTGCTGAAGATGAACTGCTGTTTCTGTTATTTGATGATGATGATGATGATCTTTTTGCTACCACTTGCCTTTTCTTCATCATACCAAACAATTTTTTTTTATCAAAACCCTACCTTAATTGCAGCTACTCAGATATGAAGACCTGATATCAAATGGACAAATTTTTGTGGGCTTGGCCTTCTTTTTTATTTAATTTCCCCACTCATTAAAATCTCTCAACCAATCAAAAAAAGTGATGAGAGAGAGGAGGAATCTGGTAGAAGAATTTCTTTTTAAAGGATTGACATGATCTATTGAGGATTATGCCTATATCTCCCTAAACCCTAGCTACACTACACAACTTCTTTTTTATAGGGCTTTACTAAATAGTTTGGCAAACCCAATGGAAAAAGTATGAGAGAATAATATAATTCTAAACTAGTGTTATGAAAACGATAATCAACAATCAATCGAAAATATTATAACAAAACATGGTTCACCAACAGTGTGTTAATTACTCTACGGACAAAGAGGGAGAACGTTTTTATTAAGAAGTCACTGAAAAATACAGGATATCAATCGTAAGACTAGGGTTTCATTCAAGTTTATATAGTGCACTCTCATTAAACATTATTACCGATAAGATTCCACCGCATAAAAGCTCATAAGTAATCGTAGGGTATTAAACCGTCCAAGCATACTGCAACGACTAGAAATCACTATCTCAATAACCTAGAATTAATTTATTAGATGAACTACTTTTTTTCATGACTAATTAATTTTGAGGTGGAATCTTATATTAGACTATGTTTAATTGTCGGAGAAAAAAAAAAAGTAAAATGGAAGAAAAAATGAAGAGTTAGAAAAGAAAGAAGTGGTCGTTTTCTAGGGTTGGTATTTTGCTATTTTGCTACAAGTTCAGTTGGAAGGCAAAGATTGACACTCGTCTTCATCTTGTCCACCAGAAGCCACACACCATATCACCAAAAAAAAAAAAAAAAAAAAAAAAAAAAAAAAAAAAAAAGTGCAATTTCCATTATCCCGCTTTCAAAATTAATAATGATAAAAGTAGATTTATTTATTTATATATATATATGAATGAACAAAGCCCCCATTTTGAAGCAAAAAATATATTATAAAACACTCGCAGTCCATGCTGCTACGTGTCTTTGGGGTCTCTATTGTGTTTTGGATATTATAAAAATTAAACATATGGGACAATTCACAAACAGCACAGGTATATAAAAATATAAATACATACATACAATAAGCTGGAGGAGAAAAGCTTTTAAATAAACTATATATATATAAATTGAAATAAATGGTGTTTAATTTTGTGGTAGACATTTGAACAAAATAATTGCAATCCCGCGTGTGTAGTACACCCATTACTTGTCTAGCCTTAGCTACCAATTTTATTTGGATATGAAAAAGAGAAGTGCTTTTTTGAGGTTTCAAATTAACTCATTATCAATAGAACCAACAACTTAGCTGGATATATATATATTTATTGTTCTAAATCAAGAGGTGGGTCTGAATCATACTTGGAAAGTAACCATCTTCTTCTTTCTTTCTTTTTTTTTTTTTTTTTTTTTTTTTCATTTAAAAACAGTACTTAGCTTAAAATGATTTTAATTATGCCAAAATTAATAGGGAATTTGTACTACTCCACATTAAAATTATAACAACATTTTAAAAATATTGCAAATATAGCAACTTTTTTTCCAGAGATACTATTGATATATTCTATCAAACACTATTGATGGAGTCTATATCAGACACTATTGATGAAGTCTATCGACACTATTGATAGAGTCTATATATAAAATTTGATTTTGCTATATTTGCAAATATTTTCATTTTTTTGCAATTTATGTAATTTTGTTGCCTTGTAATATACATGCAAATTCCCCAAATTAATAAGGACGACCAACATTGCCCAACTTTCTACCCTGGCCCTGAATTTTGTATGAAATCAAACACAAATACCGTTCATTAAATTCAATTCAATTCAAATATATTTGGTTGATTCCTTACAAAATCAATCACCAACTTGCCCTTCTAACTCAATCATTCATTCATTCATGAGCTTAAAATAGCAAAAACGAAGGAAAATAAATGGTGGGTTTGGTTGTTGTGTACTTCATCATGTGTATATTATATGCAAAGCTAGGCATTAAAATATGAATACAAAAAAAAAAGTATAGAGATTATTGATGAGAAAAGACTGTTCATGGAGGGTTTATGCACGACCACCGTAGATATTTTAATTTATTGAGGGGTGTGGAAAATTAATTAAAAGTGAATTTTGATAGTGAAATTAGAACTGTGAAGGAGCTGCCTTTTTTAATTTTCCAGTACCGAATAAGGGCGGCAACATGTGCTTATTTGACACTCTTATTAAAAGTGAAAGTGGGACAATTACACATGCTTGTCAATCAAACAATTTGCCAAACCATAATTTTAATTAATCTAAACCTCAAACCTCCCCACTCTCATGGTCGTTACACTAAATAAAACATCGGATTAAAAATGATATCTGATACTAATAGTGTGAATATCCGTCTCAAAAACCAACTTTATGATTACTCTAAACAAAAAACATCATTAAACTTTGTATAACCTTATTTCAAGTTCATAATGGAAGGCTGTTTCTAAGGAAAAGTCATTTAATTGGCTAAATCGCATTTTCCATGAAAACAAATAAGATCGATTAATTCATTTTCATGGTCATCTAATTTCATTAATAGTTACTTTCCCCAAGAGACATTGAAATGATGAAGTATGTTTTCCTACTTATAGGATGAGAAAATGTGTGTAGGTGTATAAATATATAATATCGAGGGACTTGGATGTGTGTGAGAATAGTGATATTAAATTATATGCGTGAGAGACAAATGAAAAAAAAAAAAAAAAAAAAAAAGGAGACAGGGTAAAAAGTGAAAACCATGGTGTTTTTAAAAAAGAAAGTGAAAAAACAAAACATGTAGGGCTTTTCCAAATGATGTACATTATTTTTACAAGTTTCAAGATATAGTGAGGATTTTGGAAACATGTGAAGAAGATGGTGCACATATTGATCCTAATATTAACTATACACATTATAATTCTTTGGAATCCTAAATTTTTGAATTACTAAATTTCATTTTTTTATTTGAAGAAGATTTCAAACACCATATAGAAGAAGATACATCTTTCTTGTAGGCATTTTTTTTTTTTTTTTTTTTTAAATATCATCTAAAATTGAATTAAATTACAATCAATTAACTAAATTAATATACCACAAACCCTTTTATTTCACCTGCCTTTAAAAAATAAAACTCACTGCAAATAAATTATTACCTCAATTCTTGATTTGCTTCAACTTTGCTCTTTCTTAACGGAAATTCGAGTCCATATAAAGTGAAGAATAGCATCATTATTATTCTAACTATTCTATTCACTATATACTTCTAACACTTGTTTTTTTTTTAAGTCCATACAACAACCATTTGATTTTTTAGTTGACACCGTTACATGTTTGAAGGCATCAATGTTGTTTCAAAGTTTAAAGAGATACAACAAGAAATTTTACAATTAAATTCACTTGTAAATTTTGAATTTGAAATCTTTCAAAAATATATCTCGTAAACCCTTAAACCTAACGAGTAAAATCTTTTTTTAGAGATGGCTTTTACATTAGTTAAGACCTAGATTAAGTAGCTCAAGTTTCAAATATTTTGGACATTCATCAAAGTGGGTGTTTTATGATTTATAAGCAAAAATTAAGAAGGTTGTTGAAATGTGTGTTGTATGATGTTTGAGAACAATGGGAAAGTAGACAAAAAGCATCTGGGGTTAATGAATAGATGAGGAGGGAGGCCCAATTTTGGGCATCAATTGCCATCAATCAAAAGAAAAACTTGTCCTTTGAATCCCCCTAATAAGATTATTATGAATGATGGGCTCATATTGTTGGTGGGCTAGTAATAGGGCCCTCAAAAATTGGTAAGATTTTGGCAATTGAAACTAATCCCTCTTTGCTTCCACAATTGAGAAGACAAAGCAACCACCCACTAATCATAGTCATTGGAGTGCCCCACTCCCTTGGAATTATAGGTCTCCATACACTTAATATAAGAAAGTGTGGTTTCTTCATTAATCTTCTCTTTTAGGCCCCTCAATTTCCCACCCCCACACTAAAAAAAAAAAAAAAAAAAAAAAAAAAAAAAAAAAAAAAAGGTGTTTTTGTTGGTAGGGTTGGTTAATAGACCAAATAAGTTGGATATCTACATCAATCCATTACCTTTTTGTTTGTTGGTTTCTTTCTTTAATAGTCCAATGGAAATAGGTAATACTTGTATGTAGTATGGCTTGGAGTGTTGAGGGTAGCTAGCCCAAATGGCAAATAGTATGTTGATAAGCCCAATTACCAATCCATTAAACTTGAGATGGCTTTTGTTTGACCTTTTGCTTTTGCATGGTTTTTGTTTTATTTCCTTGGCAATAATGTGAGTAATGTACATGACTTACTCTTCAAACTAATGGTATTTCTAGGATTAATAGTAATGTAGATGCAATCTTTTTTATCATGAGGGCACTTAAGTGGTTAGCATTATTAGTTATGTCGCATTAATGTGATTAATTTGTCGTAAAGTTGTTAGAAAAATGATGGTACATACTTTGTTCGCATTTGATTAAAATAAATCTAGACACTAGCTTCTGGTGTTGCGAGGGTGGGCTATAAGGTTTAGGATTAAGTAAAAAAGCTCGTTTAAGAAATAGTTAGTTGAGACAAAATTAACACTGCATGTTTTCATTTGAGTAGAGGATTCTTATAGGGAAATTGTTGTAAATAAGTATGTTAAATGTAGACAAAGTATGTACACCATCATTTAGGAAAAAATGGCCGTCATTTAAGTCTCTCTAGCTGTATTGCTCATACTCTAACTTCAGGCCAAAATTCACGATTCATAGAAGCTACAACTATCATCACTATTTCTTTCAACGGGATTTAGGATAAAGGTAATGTATATTCAAATTATAGTACCACATGTCTTGATATTGGAGTTGGATGCATAATAGCCAAACTATTTTCGTTCGTAGCTACACGTCTTGAGTTGAGCGACAGTTCAAAACTTGATACCCGTTTACAAACACTGTTTTGACAAACGCAAGCGCCTAGTAATAACAGAAAAATAGAGATGTTTATTGGATGGTCAATAGGTTTGCAAATGGGGATATACAAATGGCTGCTTCCTTGCCGAAATTACGACAACAATTACATATTTGTACAGTGTGGACACATGCATCGTAGTTGTTGCATAAATGAATGTACACATCAAAATCAAACACAATGAATATGCACAATCTATGATACATAATAATACACGATGAAGACAACGAAGGTGAAAAAATACATGTTGGCAGATATTATAAATGTGGGCAAACAGAACAATAGGTTGGAAAGCAAGCAAGCGTGGTACACATGGTACACAATCCTGATAAACAATGCAAAGGGTAGATTACACATTGGAAGATATCACTCGTTCGTGTAAATAGATTAACAAGCATTTTGCGTGTACAAGATGGAGACGACGACAGGATGAGTCAAAGGAAGAAGACGAAATCAAAGGAAGGAGACAACAGAGGAGAGTGGGGACGAGGTACGCTGAGGGAATGAGAGTGTTTTGGCGTTTGGTTCCATCGATTTTATTTTCCTTATTTTTTTTTAATTTTCATTAAATTTAGTCAAAGTTCCCGTAATTAATTTTTATATTTAAAAATCAAGATATTTTGATAGGTTGTTACAAAAATGTTTGATTTCAAAAACTTAAAAAATAAAATAAAATAAAGTAAAGTTGGGGGTATAACAGTCCATCGTAAATAAAAGATTAGACATCTATTTAAAATCTAAAATATTAAAGACATTCTATAAATATAATTTTAAAATTTAGACATTTTGGTAGTTCTCATATTGTTATAAGTGCAACAGAAATTGTAACTCGTGCATGTGAGCGAGTCCAACAAACTAATCTATATGGGCTTCGGTCCATAACATTATTTGTGGAAACAATGGGAGGCCTTATCATTCTAAGACATATCGTTTATGTTGGGATTGAGAAATGGTCACAAAATAAATATACATAAATTTCAAACCGTTTGTATGGATAGTGATTGATATATTTTAATACTATTTTATAAATACTTTTATATATATATATATATATATATATATATATATATATATATTTTTTTTTTTTTTTTAATACCATATTATCCATAAATACCCATAACTATTAATTCTAATTTTTCTTAAAAATTAACGTACTTATAATTATTTTTTAAATTTGACTAGTCTTATAAAAAAAATTTATTCATATTAGTACTTTAAATATATTTGCTCACTAGTCGTTTAATTAGTTCCAAAGAACAATCTTGGGATTGTGGTTTTAGATTTAAAATTTGACATTCGTACTCTAGTCAAAATTAGATAAAATATTAGTTTAAATTTATTTTTTGAACTCTCTATTGTTTGGATAGGTGATTTGAGAGGGTTTATTAAGGGATTAGCCAAATCTGATCATATTTAGATAAAGAAGTTCCAAAACATCCTCATAAAAACTTCTATAAATCCTCCATAAAATCTTTGTAAACTCACATCAAGCTTTAAGTACAATAACACTTGCTTCTTCAAAAAAAAAAAAAAAAAAAAAAAAAATAAGACTCACACTTCAACCACTCTCATGACACTTCAATCCAAGTGATTTTTTTTATTATTATTTTTTTAATATCAACCACTTATAACATTTCTATCTAGAGTTTTGTGCATATAGATAAATAATAATAATAATATAGGTTCTTACTTCAATAGAAAGCGTCTATGTTTTGCCTCGTACTAAGGTAGAAGTGTGTTAGAGAACTCTACATTAAAAAAGTTATAAAACCTATAACATTTATAAGATAGATAAACTATTTGTTTTTTTGAAATGAAGATAGGTGAACTACTTTATTCTCATTATCAATTAATTTTGAGATAAAACATTATACTAATGTAATATAATATCATAAACCTATTAAACCTAAACGAGAATAATGAACTCAAAAGAATGTCTTGGGAGAGTATGTTGAGAATCACACGTTAAAAAAGGTAAAAAAAAACTTTCCGACTTAACTTATAAGTGAAATATTTAATTTTCAAATCTATGGTATTTTTGTTTTATTAGTTGCAACAACATTTATTCATACATAAGTTGTACACTTAATGTACGAGTTTGTAATAGTTTTGAAGTCAAGAAGAAAAAAAACTTGTATATATTTGATTTGTGTGTAGGTTGTTCTTGTTCAATAGAACTTTTTTATTTTTTGAACCGAGTTCAATAGAACATTTGAATATGAAGAATTCAAAATCTTCAACTTTTTTACTAGACAATACATTACCATTTCCATCAAACTATATTTACTTTGACCGATTTATGCAAGGGTGGGTCTCAACTCAAATAAGGAAATAATCGTAATAATTTGATCTAAAATTGGAATAATGATAATTTGAGTTTGTGCTATGATCTTATGATTAATTTGTAGCATGTAAAGCGAAGTTACATGCTACAAAGAACGCTTTAAATGCATAAGATAGTACGTTTAATTTATGGTGGTCACTTATCTAGAAATTAAATTTTTATAAATTTTTTTGACATTTAAATGTTGTAGTGAGACAGTATATTTCATGACATTAGTTGAAGTACGCAAAAGTTCGCCCGAACAATAACGAATATAAAAAAAAAAAAACAAAGTTTAAAATGAGAAAGAAACCCTAACGTGTAGGGAAGTTTGATGGTACAAAGTGGAATAAAGGAAAGGTTTTTGCAAACACACACAAGGACCCAATGGGACGGCCTGCTGTAAAGACAAATGGTCCCAATTTTCCACCGTTTCACATTCTTATCTGGTTTTGAAATCTGAACCACAAATTTCATAAACATCACGAAACTTTAAAATATGGCTTATGTTCATATGGTCATCAAGAAACAAAAATTAAATTTTTTAAAATAAAGCATAACTTACAAATTTTGTTTATCCTCCAATTTCGTTTATTTGAGCTTTTAGCTTACAAATTAATTTTAATTCCTAAATTTTTAAAACTAAAATTAAGACAACATATGAAATATTTGTATGGTTGAGAGATTTTATCGAGAGTCGGTGGCGCAGTTAATTATCTTGTTTGATGTTAATCCATTTAATTTTAATTCTACAGTCATAGATACATGCTCAAAAATCGATAATTGGTTCTCATATTGTTTTAAAGTAGTTATGCCGTCTATGTAAAGTTTGAATTAAAATGATATTTTTGTTGGTAAAATTGTATAAAATAAAGTAGTATTTAAATTAATAAAAATAAATATTATATATTTTCTTTCCAATATTTAAATGTTTTGTTGTATTAAGAACAAACAATACTGAATGAGTCAGTGTAGTAGTTTCATTGTTTGATTGTAAACCAGTTCAACATCAAAGTCACGAGTTTGATCTCTGAAATCGATTATTTGCAATCCTTCCCTCCAATTTATACTTAAAAAATTGAAGAAATTTGAGTATAAAAAAGGTGGCCGCAGTCGTTGACATTGTGAAAGAAAACAAAAGTTGGAGTTTATATTAAGAATGATTAAATTTTGACATATGCCTACACACAAACACACATGACAGTTTGACTTTATAGTTGGCCTAATCAATAAAAAAACCTAATCCAAATCTTCAAAACATATATATTTTATTAATTAATTAATGTGTTTGAGAGAGTTGAGGTTGGAATTTGAAATTTAGGTGTTTTTTAATTAATGTTTGGGTTCAAATTAATTAGGTTGGGAAAAGAGACATACATAGGATGAATGGTAGATGACATTCCCTCGTGAAAAACAATATTACACTAATAATGTTCTGTTCTCAATCACTACCTTTTTCATTATGTTCTTATTTGTTCTTATTCCCTTTCTACCTACCTATCACCTGTTTGTGTGTGTCTAAATTTTTAACCAACCTAAACCTCTCTCTCCTTAATTTCCAACAATTTATATTCTTACTCTCTTACCATTAATATTCAATATATATATATATATATCATGTTCCCAATTTATAATCATGCATTCGAGTTACATTAATTATGGTATATACATTTAAACAAATTATTATGATATATATTTGCTGTCATATCATACAATTTTTTTGTTTTAGTATAAATTGGGAGAATGAGACCACAAACTCTATGGTGCCAGTTTTTAGACTCTCCACCTAGTATTGATTCTTATTCCGTTTTAATTATTCATATATTATACTTGTTCTTTCTTTTTCTTTTTTTTTTGAAATTGGAGAATCGTCTACAAATCAATATTACAAGTGAGACTCAAACCTGAGATTTTGGGGAGCACACCTTCAAAACTTTCGACCACTGCATCCTCCTTTGGCGACAACAAAAGGCTAAAAATAAAATTTAGTGAAATACAAGCCAACTAAATATTCACAATAAAATTTTATTTTTTGCCTCTTATTTTATTATATAATTATCGATTGGCTTGGTTATTTTCGATACTAATTCATCAAAAAGTGAAATTGACGAAAATTGTTCGGGTTTTTATATTTTAAAATCGAACCACTCAATAAATTTGGGTTTGGCTTGAATTGATGTTGGTTTTGGTCTGTTAGAGTAGTTTAGGCACCTGTTTTTTCTTGCAGTTCTACCTGTAATGTTAAACTTGATTACTACTAAACAATAAAATTAATACGCAACCCTTTTGATTTCAGTTGATCAAGAAGTTTACTCATCAAAAAATTTCTTATAAGCATTTATGTGTATCATAAATGAATTCTTGTTGTATATATAATATGAATTTTTAATGTGGTTAAATGTTTCTTGATGTCTATTTGTAATATATATTGGAATTGATTAGAGATATATTTTGTTTTCTTTCATAATGTTATAGATATTAATTTCCAACTAGACGTTGAAAATTGATAATTGAAACTACAACTTTGCTTTAATGTATTTAGTTGTCTGATTGGATGTCGCCAAAATGATTTAGGTTGCATTGCACCAGCTTAATTAATAAGAACTTATCATTTCTACAGGTCATGAAGAAGCTAAATAACGAACATTAATATGATCCTAATAATTCTTCCATTTAAAAATTGAGACTGGATGCTAATCTACTCAATTTATGATCTTACTAAATTATTGACCTAACATTTAATTTCTATTTATTATGTTAACTTTACACTATTTTAAATAGGGGAATTTGCATGTATATTACAATAAGATAAAAAAATTGAGTAAATAGCAACTTTTTGAAAATATTTGCAA
>JBBMEF010000004.1:10287286-10316017 GCA_037832685.1 Sicyos baderoa
AGGTCAACCCTTAACCCAACCCAACCCATGAAAATTCCATGATTTTCAACCCAACCCAACCCATTTATGTATTCAACCCAACCCAATCCGACAATTTGGATTGGGTTGGTTCGGGTTTCTCGAGTTCCTGGGTTAGTGTGCACCTCTAGTTACAACTTTAATAATTACAAAAAAAAAAAAAAAAAAAAAAAAACATTATCTTTCTACTCCCAACTAAAATATTATTCTCATGATATCATATAAAAGATTATTAGTTTAAATTTCTTTATCCTTAAATAAATCTTTTTTTTTAATGTATATCTTTCTACTTGTTGAGTTTTTCCCCTAAAAAAATGTTATTTTGAAATCAAAATATTATATTTAACTCTCAACAAATAGGATCGAATTAAGTAACGGTAAAAAAAAAGTTTCATTATTCAAATCATAAATTTCTTGATTATATATACATCAAAATGGAATTGAACTAGCAACTTAGATTATTATTTGATGATTCTAAAATTTTAATGGATAAAAGAAATAAATATTGGTGATGAAGATAGAAAAACATAAAGTTTCATCAGCGGCCCTTTTTCTAAACTATTGACGAGTTGTTGTGACTATTGACTACTATATTGTAATTAAAAAAATAAAGTATCACATAATTTTCATATTAGAAATTAAAATAATTATGATTAAATTTTCTCATATTTATTCCAAAAATATTTATTTTTATTTCCAAGATTTTTTTTTTCTCATAGTGAAATTTGTGTCCAAGATATAGATCAAATTTTGAACAAGATTTTGAGGAATGTTTTCTAAAGAAAAGTATGTCATCTTGAATTGAAAATTACAAAATATTCTCCCGTTTTTTTTGTTTTTTTCAAAATCAACGAAAATGATCTAAATCAAACTTTCCTACCTAATTGGAGACAAGAAAATCGACTTTGATACTTAATTATTTTTCGTTATCAATCACACAAACGTCTCGTCTCTCCTCATTAGTAAAAAATTAGGTAAATTAAAATCCCACTACCCCATGAATGAAGAGAAAAATGATCAACCTTGACATTTGTGAGGTCATTTTTTTGTAGGGATAGGATTCGAATCTATAATTTCATGATAATTTTATGATTATAAATACGCGATGAATAAAGCAGTAAAATTGAGAAAAACGGTAAAGAAAGCAAGAAAGGAAAAACAGTAAAAAAAACAATAAAGTGACGAAACAAATATAAATACTGAAGCTCCGATCACTAAGTTGGCTTCATGTGTACATCAAATCTTCTTAAAATGTACTATGGTGTCATATTCTTAGATGAAATAAGAATTAGGGTTTAGGACACTTAGGTGGAAAAAATCAACTTGAATTGTAATAGGTTGAAAGGGATATTACTAAACAATTTTCAAACAAAATTTAATGAAATTTTCAAACAAAATTGAATGAAATTTTCAAGAAAATTGGTGTTGGTAGGACCCTTTCATGTGGACACATTCAATTGAATACGATTTGAAGTTTGGAAGATGTGTGAGTTGTGGATCAATCACATGGCTATGCCTTCATTTGCATTATTTTCATTTAATTACTCATAATTGTTTTAAATTATATTTCGATTAATTTCAAAAAGTATATATATATATATATATATATATATTATATTTCGACTTTTCAAAAATATAATATATAGGATACTGGTACGAAAATCTGCATCCATGAGATATTGTCTGAATATGTTTTAGGGAAAACTAATAAAAATTAAATATTTTTTAAAACTTTAACAACTAATTAAAGGTAGGGATTAATTCTAGGAAAATTTGCATCTATATTACGATAACGCAGAAAAATTACATAAATAGCAAAATAATGAAAATATTTGTAAATATAGCAAAATCAGATTTATAGACTCTATCTATAGTGTCTGATAGACTCCATCAATAGTGTCCGATAGACTCCATTAATAGTGTCTAAAAAAAAGTTGTTATATTTGCAATATTTTTAAAATGTTGCTATAATTCTAATGTGGGGTAGGAAATTTGCTCTAGAGTGCAAATTTCCTTAATTCTAAGGCGTGTAGAAATTAAAACTAGAGATTAAAATAAAATAAAACCTAAAATAATATTTTTAATGCCCTGCTTTTTTAGCATTGTTTTCCTATTTATTGCTATTTTTATTTAGGCATTTAAATTTAACAAAATTATGAAAATTGTGTTGTAATGTCAAACCCTAGAAAAAAAGACTATTAATACTCACTGATTTAGTTCATGAGGCTGCTTCTTTTTATTCCTACATCAACTTCCAGTTTTGTACGTTACCCCAAATATTTAATAATCGATGTCAAGAAAGACTGATTCAAGTTTATAGATAGCATAAGCACAATGTCTTGCACAAAAGTAACAAATCTCTAAACAATAGCAGAAGAGAAGCCCATAAAAGCGTTTTAATAATCATGATATATAACCTAGTAACTAAGAGATTACCGATTCAAATCTCAACCGAAAATGTCATTAAACTTTTTTATAAAAATGCAGAAGAGAAGTGTTTCAGTCTATGGAAAAACAAGATTCTTTAGCTATACCGACACGTTTCGACAAATTTAAGGTACAACTTACGAAAATATTTTAATCTGTAGCCTCAAAATTCTCCTTCAAGAACTGATAGAGCTCCTCAGCAACTACTGTTGGATACTCTTCTTGAGGCAGAAGGGCTCCTGGCAACTCCACAAACTTGCTCACTCCTTTGGCTCCTTGTAAAGCCTCCATTTCTGCCTTTGACCTCTTTGGACATTTTTCTGTTGATACAACCAAAACTGGTATCTTTCTATCCAACCCTGCAAACAGTCCGACAAACTCTTCCCGGGACTTGACGGGATCGAGAAGACCGGTCAGGAAAGCAGCAGGCACGTAACGGGCGCCATCTCTTTTAGTCAGTGCATATCTGCTTTGAATGATTTCTGGAGTAACATTGTCAGCGTTGGCATAGACATGAGATTTATACTGTGATTCAATTGCTTTTTCATTGCTGACAAGTATATTGTACATCAACCAACCAACTGCCGGTGCCCTTAATGTGCCTCTAAGAAACCCATACCTGGTGATCAGGAAGTGAAACATTTAGATTAAGTTCAAGGAAATGTGCCATAATCCATAGCATGTCCTGGTAGAGACATGTCTCCCCAGCCATATAAATGGTGTTTTCATTTTTTTTCTTTTCAAAAACTTAAAAGCTTGTCGTATGTAAAACATCGTAAAAGATATTAATTAAACCACAAGCAGGCGAGCCAAGTCAAAAAAAAAAAAAAAAAAAACCTTCTAGAGAGAGAGGGGTATAAGAGTTTTGATGTTGTTGGAGGCCGCGTGGCAACAAGCGAGCGATAAGAAGATGGGTGAGATGGTGAATGGGAAGTTGAAGTGGTTCAGTGAGTGACCAGGAGTATGGTTTCATTTCTCTTGGTCAAGGAGGTGAGGATAATTTTGTCCACCAGCCCCCATCAGATCTGAGAGGGTTCTTCAAGTTTTGGGGTAAAAAAAGAATGTTTGAGATTCAAGGGGGAATCTTATGTCCGTTCTTAGGCTGTTGACATCACTGGTCCAGGTGAGTCATTTATGCAGGAATATCAAAGAGCAGGGATGGGGCTATAAAGGTAACGGTGGTGGAAGAGGTGGATATGAAGAGGAAGAGAAAAACGAGGAGGTGTTATTGAAATATGTTAAATCACCGAGCCCAAACGATTAAACTAGTGAGTTGAGATAATTTAATTATATCAGCCAACACTCACCCTTACTTATGGGCTTAGAAATTTGAGAAGTACCCTACGAGTGAAATTCAATTTTAGTTGGGGAGGAAACGATTTGGCAGAGACTCGAACTCTGGACCTTCTGCTCTGATGTCATTGAATTATGTTAAATCACCAATCAAACCCAAAAACTTAAACTAATGGATTTGGATAAATTTAATTGTATCAACCAACATGGTAGAACTATAGAAAAGGAAGACATGGTAATGGTCAAAAATACGGATTTATTATGGTGGCAGTAGTGGCTGTGGTGGTTACTGTGAGTCTGTGACAGACTACAATGGATGTCAAGGTAGTGGAGACAGGTATGGTAGCAGCAGGGGAGAGAAGAAGCCAACAAAGATTGACAACTTCAAGAGCTCGTGCTCTGCATAATCAAGGCACCGGAAACTGTTAAAGCACGTGAGTGCGTCTTGTTTCGTTTCCTTAATCGCCTTTTGACACAACTGGATCTGTAAGGCGCATCTCCAGGAAATATTATACCAGCTTCGACAATGAAGCATACAAGCGAGGATGAATTCAACTTTAATAAGTGGTTACTATATAAAGTTGAGTTTCCCTTGCATTACACACAACCCTCTTTATACGTAGCCCACCTAGGACAAGGATAACTATAGTTTCAACAACTAGAACATATCACAGAATCAGTTGCGTTAACATCTTAATTCCCAGTTCTAATGAGCACTCAAATGCAGCACATCAAATCCAGTTAATGGAGGAAATATTAAGTTTAATACCTCGACTCCATGCTGGAATCTCGGCCGAATACAATAGGAAGTGGCCCAGCCCATGTTGGTGCAACAGCGGCAATGCCCCTCGGCTTCACCAAGCCCTTATTTGCTGCACGAATTGTTAGTGCAGCTGCATGGCCACCTCCAAATACCACCAAGTCATCTTCTGCTTTAATAGTAGAAAGATTATTGGTATGTTGGTAACAATGTAAATAATAAATATAGTTGTAATTGAAAATTATGCTGAAGTGAAAATTTGGGAAGCCAGAGAATGGAAGAAAATAATCATTTAGGAATGCAATCAACATTTAAACCAACTAAGGAAAAAACTATTTTGAGAGAACGCATATAAGATGTTAGAGGCCAGGCACAGGAAGATTATAGAAGTCGGATAGTTACCACAGGAACTGACAAGGTGAGAGGATTGAAGATCAATGAAATATGGAAACGGAAAGATGTTGACAAGATAAAAAAACACAAGCAGAAATCTGAAGAAAACCCAGTGTTTTAAAAAGCGTAAGGCGCAATGACCATCTGGAGCCTGAGGCGCATCAAAAGGCGAGGGCATTTTTACTTAAGGCGCACTATATAAAAGAACACAAAAAATTTATATATTTGTGTGTATACACAATAAAAAACACACTTTTTATGGACATAAATGAAGTTTTAACTAAGAATAATATATAAAACATACATAATATTCAACTATCAAGTGGAAATGGCCTAATACGAGGATCTAAAGCACAAAAAACGCAAAGGAAATAAAAATCCCGTGAAGCGCGCGCCTTTTGACGCCCGGGGCTTCACGTAAGGCGTACTAAGGCGCGCGCCTTATTGGGCGAGGTGCTAGAATACCTATGTGTTTTAAAAAACATTACACCACGGTATTCAAATGAGTCTGCTGAGTATTTTCGTCCTTTAATATCTTTACGAATGTCTCTCGGCCAGTTAGCCAACAGTAAATCATGTGAAATAACAAACAGTTAGGATGAACAAGTACTAGTAAACAATTTTACAAGAGCTCAAAGTCAGCCATAAACTACATCCAGTGCAATCAAGCATTAACATATATAAGAGTCAACTGTATTCTACTACACTACCAAAAATTTAGAACCACTACATAGCCTAGACTCTAGAGAAAGCTAGCCAATGAGAGAACGTGGGATGGATTGGTAAGAACTAAGAAATATAAGCAGCATCCACTTAACTTCTCTTGACATCCAATAAAATTGTATCGAAGCAAAATTCACATGACAATATGAGAACGGTTCGACACTTAATGCACTGGTTGCTTTCGTCAAGGTAGGAAGTTCAAATCACTCCACGTTTTGTTGCAGTAAGAAAATATATGCGAAAAAAGACATCCAAGTTCATAAACATAGAAGTTCATCAATAAAAATATGAATGAAATAATACTAACTTGAGCTGCTAACTGGACCATCATGAGCATTGATCAAGTCCGCTAAAAAAACCTCCATTACATCAGCATTGTAATCCATCTTTGGCCTATCAGAGAAACCCAGACCAGGCCAATCAACGATAGTAACGCGCCAATTGACCTTACTATCCTTTTGTACAAGTTCTCTAGCCACTGCCCTCCATTCCTCCACAGTGCTAACATCAGAAATCGTCGGTATCATGAGAATATCTTTTGGTGGATCAGCACTCTGGCTCTCATATTCTTCATAATAGATGTTTATAAGATTGTCTTTGAATTTCCACTGCCAGTTACTAGCCTGTGCTAGAATGAAGTAAGTACTATAAGCGACACATATAAATTCACACTTATAACCATTAATCAAAAGAGAAAATGGAAACAAACATATGAAAACATATCGAGTCCCATAAGCAATAGGATCCTCAAGAATTGGTCACCACAATACTCATTTGAACAAATCCAGCAACATGGGGTCATTTATTTTTATTTTTTTTTATATCTGTGAGGGTCCGGACCAGCTTCCGCGCACCTCGACTAATGTGACATGGGACATACCGCCGTACAATATTTGGATGCCAAAGAAATTCATAGAAAATTAATTCCTAGGCAAGTGACTACCATGGATTGAACCCATCACCTATGCACCCGGAGGCTTTCTTTGACCAATTGAGGCACTCCAAAATAGTTACATGGGTCATTTATCATAGCAAATTCTATCAATACACCCAAAAAGAGTGGATGAGAAGAAAAAGCGAAAGCAACCCAAAATTATGCAATAAATTTGATGCATAAAACCTCAAAAATCAGAATAAATGGTCAGCCGAGTGTGACATACCTTTAATGGGGTCAAGGATGTGGCATCTGCGGAGGATTTGGAGTAATCTAGAGTGGTGGAAGCCCTAATTTTAAGGGGTTTTAGAAAGTAAGCGTTGTGCGGCGAAAAGGGTCGGCGAGATTTGTTAGAAAAAGTGAGAGATGGCAGTGAGATCGGGCGCAATTTTGCAGAGAACGCCATGGAAATGGTTAAAGAGATTTGTAAAACAATAATGAGCTTGAAAATGGCGATTTCAGATTTGCAAGGCTTGGTTGGGCTGGGCGTAGAAAAATACCAGGAACCCACCAAACGCCAAGGGTCAATAAAGGCAACGTTGGTTGGCACTTTCGCAGATTTTTCAACGTTTCAATTATCGACCTCCTCTTTCAAAATATCAATACGTCCATGTCCGATACAAAACTCTCAAAAAAAATTGCTAGTCCGTCGATAATCTATACAGTGAGCGGTGTTCAGTGTTGACCAGAGTCAGAAATCTGAGGCTAAAGAAAATGGAAACGACAGCGTTTCATAGGTTGGTTAAACGACCGCGTTTTGGTCCAAAGGTTTTTCCCAAAACGACAAGTTCTCTTCCAGATCCTTCTCTCCAACGGTTTGGGTACAGGCTTTTTCCTCTCTGCCTATCAGGTTCCTCCACCTAGCAATATTGTTGTACAATTCCTTTTCCTTGTCGTATTCATTTTAGGTTTTTCTCTGCCTCTATAAATGTACAGTGGCTTCATCTTTTGTAATCAAGCAATTCATTCATTGAGAATACATAGAGCACAATTTGCTCCTCCTCTTCATATCTTAATCTGGTATCAGAGCACAGAAGCTCTAATGGCTGCTCAAAGTTTTGTCACTGGTGTCACCGAACCTGTGAAGTCGACCGCTGGAAGCAGCAGTGGAACGTTTACCACTCCTCCACTAAATCAGCTGCTGAATCAAGTCACGTCGATCAAAATGGAGAGGAGGAACTTTCTCCTTTGGCAAAATCTTGCCATGCCGATTCTTCGAAGCTATAGAATCGAGGGTTATCTCACTGGAGAAATTGTTTGTCCAGCAAGGACTGTTGCTCGCACTGCTGAAAGTGCTAGAGCGGAAGCTGCCGAAGATAAAGCAGCTGAGGAAACTGCTGAAATAGAGCAGGTTTCCAATCCAGAATATGAAAAATGGGTTACAACAGACCAACTTCTTCTTGGTTGGCTGTATAACTCCATGTCCTCAGACGTTGCCACTCAAGTTATGGGGTTTTACAAGTCGAAGGATCTCTGGGAAGCTGTTGTCTCCTTGTTTGGTATTCAGTCTCGGGCTGAAGAAGGATATCTTCGACAAGTTTTTCAACAAACAAGAAAGAGTACACTGAAAATGGGTGAGTATTTACGTTTAGTGTCTCTCAATGCTGATAATCTTACCTTGGCAGGTAGCCCTATTTCTCTGCGTGAAAAGATCTCCCAAACCCTTCTTGGTTTGGATGAAGAATACAACCATGTGGTTGTAATGCTGCAAGCTAATTCTGCTCTCGCCTGGGAAACTTTGCAATCTGAGTTACTGTCTTTTGAAAGAAGACTTGAGTTTCAGGTGACTCACAAGACTAGTGCCTCTGTTGCTGTTCAACCTTCTGTGAACATGGCCTTCACTCACTCTCCAAATGGCCAGAAATTTTCTTCAAATGGGCAAAACCCCAGCAAGCAGGAACAACTCAAATGGTGGTCAGCGAGGGGGTAATTTCGGGGGACGACGAGGGCGCGGTCGCTGGAATAACAATAGCAACAATAGGCCTACTTGTCAGGTGTGCAACAAAGTTGGACATCTTGCCTCTTCCTGCTATTTTCGGTATGAACGTTCCTTCAACAATCCGGACCAAGTTCAGAATCGTGTTCAGAACAGAGGATTCTCTGGGAATATGGGTGCTGGCAATCCTAACTCTTCTACTTTCAACAACCAGAATGGAAATGCTAGTGCTATGATGGTTTCTCCTGAAAGTGTTTTTGACCCTCAATGGTATGTTGATAGTGGGGCAACCAGTCATGTCACAGCTGATAATCAAAACCTTATGAATCAGAATGACTACACAGGTAATAACTCTGTTACTATTGGAAATGGTAAGAAATTGTCCATTTCTCATGTTGGTGCTGGGTGTTTAACTGCTATTGACAGAAATTTGAAGCTCAATAATATTCTTTGTGTCCCTAAAATCACCAAAAACCTTTTGAGTGTTTCTAAACTTGCCTTTGATAATGATGTTTTTATTGAGTTTCATCATGATTTTTGTCTTGTTAAGGACAAGGCTACGGGCAAGGTGGTGCTTCGGGGTCAGCTTAAGGATGGGCTGTATCAACTTCAAAAAATAGATGGGGAGTACACAAATAAAGACCATGGTTTAGAGGTTTTCAATTCTGGACAATCACCCCATGTTTTTAAGTCTTCTTGTTTTATTTCTCAGTCGAATGTTGAGTCTCGAGCCTTGTGGCATCGTCGTCTTGGACACCCAACACACAAAATTTTGAGTTCTATGTTGAAATTGTGTAATGTGTCTGTTTCCAGCAATGAGAATGAGTTTTTTTTGTGAAGCTTGCCAATTTGGAAAGTCTCATCTTCTTCCTTTCTCTGCCTCTATTTCTCATACTAAAGCTGCTTTTGATTTAGTTTATACTGATGTTTCGGGACCTGCTCCCGTTCCTTCTGTTGATGGCTTTGTGTATTTTGTCAATTTTGTGGATGACTTTAGCAGATATAGTTGGGTTTATCCGCTCAAACATAAGAGTGATGTATTGTGTGTGTTTCAAAAGTTTCTTCAGCTTGTTCAAAATCAGCATGGAGTCACTATCAAAGCCTTACAGTCAGATAATGGAGGAGAGTTTGTTCCTGTTCATATGTTCCAATATGGGGATCATTTCTCGCTTATCTTGTCCCTATACCTCGGCTCAAAATGGTCGAGTTGAAAGAAAACATCGTCACATCGTTGAAACCGGCCTCACCTTGCTTGCTCAGGCCTCCATGCCATTACACTTTTGGTGGGATGCTTTTGTTCAGGCTGTTGTGTTGATTAATGCTATGCCTACGGGGGTTCTATCTAACTTGTCTCCTATACAAGTGTTATTTCATAAGCATCTTGATGTTTCCCTTGCCAAGACCTTTGGTTGTGCCTGCTACCCCTGCCTTCGGCCGTATCAAACACACAAGTTTGATTTTCATAGTGAGCGGTGTGTTTATTTGGGATCGAGCATGCTACATAAAGGTTTTTGGTGCTTAAATTCCTCAAGACGAATTTTTATATCTCGACATGTTAAGTTTGATGAAACTACATTCCCTTTTGCTGATAATTTTGGTCGTACAATCAAGACACCTACAGCTTCAACCCCGCCTGCTCCGTCTATCTTGTCCTGGTTTGCTCCAGTTGTTGACCATCTTTCTGCGCCTGGTTTTGGTGTGTCCACCACCGTGGTCTCGTCAAATCCTTCGACTGTTGCTTCAGGTTTCAATTCCCCATCTACACATGTTAGTCCCGTGACCCCTCCTTGTCCTTGCATACCGCTGTTAACTCCTGCTGTTGAGCTTGTGGAACCATCTGCGCCTGCGGTTCAAAATGCGCATCCTATGGTTACCCGTGGGAAGCGTGGTATTTTTAAACCTAAGCTGCTTGTTGCTCAGGGTTCTACTGATTGGACTCAGGTTGAGCCTTCTTCTGTATTAGTTGCTCTTAAGGTTCCTCAGTGGAAACTTGCTATGGAAGAGGAATTTCAGGCTCTTGTTCGAAACACAACTTGGGATCTTGTCCCTGCCACTGGTATTTCTAATCTTGTGGGCTGTCGATGGGTGTTTCGTATTAAACGCAAGTCTGATGGCAGTGTTGATCGCTACAAAGCTCGGTTAGTTGCCAAGGGGTTTCATCAGACACCCGGGGTTGATTACTTTGAGACATTTAGTCCTGTTGTCCGAGCATCAACCATCCGTGTTGTTCTTCATCTTGTTGTCTCTAATAACTGGTCAATACGACAACTTGATTTCAACAATGCCTTCCTAAATGGAACGCTCACTGAGGTTGTTTTCATGGAACAAGCTCCTGGCTTTGTAAGTGAGTCTCATCCGCAGCATGTTTGTCGTCTTAAGAAGGCGATATATGGCTTAAAGCAAGCCCCTCGTACTTGGAACAATGAGTTGAAGAATGTTTTGTTGTCTTGGGGCTTTCAGCATTCTAAATCCGATGCATCCTTATTTTTTATTCAGCGCAACTCCCTCTTTGTGTTATTGCTGGTCTATGTTGATGATGTGATCATCACCGGGAGTCATGCCTCCTATCTCACTCGTCTCATTCGTGATCTTAACCTCAAGTTCAGTCTCAAGGACATTGGTGAGCTGCAATACTTCTTTGGCATATAAGTCACTCGGTTACCTAGTGGTTTACATCTTCATCAAGCAAGTTACATTGCTGATTTATTGCGAAGATTTAATTTCGAGCATCTCAATCCTGCTCCTACTCCGTCGGTTGCTAACCAGCAGCTTTCCTTGTCAGATGGCACACTTCTTCATGATCCACTTCCTTACAAGAGTGCTATTGGAGCCCTGCAATATTTAACAAACACCCGACCCAATATTGCCTTCATTGTCAACAAACTTAGTCAGTTTCTGAAAGCTCCTACAGATTCTCATTGGCTTGCCGTGAAACGTGTGTTTCGTTATCTTCAAGGTACGCCCACACTTGGTTTGTTAATCCGTCCATCTGACACTCGAGACATCAAGGCCTTTTCAGATGCTGATTGGGGCTCTAGCTTTGAGGATCGAAAATCCATTGCAGCTTATTGTGTGTATCTTGGGGATACCCTCATTTCGTGGTCCTCTCGAAAGCAAAATGTTGTGGCTCGTTCAAGCACGGAGTCAGAATACAGAGCCTTAGCTCATGCTGCTGTCGAAGTTTCCTGGCTTCACCAGCTTCTTCATGAGATCCGCCAACCTCCTACCTCCATACCAGTCATTTGGTGTGACAACATGGGTGCTGGTGCCCTTGCTGCTAATCCTGTTTTTCACTACCGCACGAAACATATTGAACTTGACGTACACTTCGTTCGCGATCTGGTTCTTCGAAAGCTCCTTAATGTGCGGTATGTTCCATCTGTTGAGCAGCAGGCTGATTGCCTCACCAAATCTCTGCCTCATTCTCAGTTTCTGTACCTACGAGTCAAACTCGGTCTCCATGCTGTCGATGCTCGTTTGAGGGGGAATGTTGACCAGAGTCAGAAATCTGAGGCTAAAGAAAATGGAAACGACAGCGTTTCATAGGTTGGTTAAACGACCGCGTTTTGGTCCAAAAGTTTTTCCCAAAACGACAAGTTCTCTTGTGTTGCAAGGTGGCCCTTCCAGATCCTTCTCTCCAACGGTTTGGGTACAGGCTTTTTCCTCTCTGCTTATCAGGTTCCTCCACCTAGCAATATTGTTGTACAATTCCTTTTCCTTATCGTATTCATTTTAGGTTTTTCTCTGCCTCTATAAATGTACAGTAGCTTCATCTTTTGTAATCAAGCAATTCATTAATTGAGAATACACAGAGCACAATTTGCTCCTCCTCTTCATATCTTAATCTTCAGAGTCGGACCTGATCCACCGGACGGTCGCTGGGGAACTGGAGTTGAAATTTCGCGGCGGAGGTGAAAGATGAAGAGATGAATCGAGAATGAAATAATTGAGTGTTTGATATATTTAAATATAATTTAGATGGGAATCTATTAATTATTAATCGATCACCTATATCCAAACAAGATTTTAATAAGTTCTAATTTTTCTTATTTTTAAAAATAATTTTTTATTTTTAATATTAATTTATTATTACTTAATTATTTTTAATTTTTTTTAAAAAATCTTTATAATCAATTAAAATAATTCACATTTAATCATTAGTCATTTTAAATTTACCTCTAAATAAGGTTTTGACTTTAATTTCTTTATACAAAATTCACGTCCAAACAAGTTTTTTATTACCATTTTCAATTTTTAACTAATCAAAATAATTTCTTAATATAATTCCTCAAGCTAAATCGTACTCAAATATGACAAACAAACATTCATTTGTATTTGTATTATCAAAAATGGGTTCCACTGGGTCAAATTTATTGGAGCTATTTTATAGACATTTCGACTATTATTTCAATAATTAATTCATATCGAGAAGCATTAAAAAGAACAAGTACAATAAATCAAACATAACCCGAGCAACATAATTTAAATTTTTGGACCTCAAATATTATTGAACTAAAATAATACATTAACTTACTTGCACCATTCCTAAAAAACAAGAACTTAATATTGCAACTTAAGTTTTACTCTTTTCCAACACAATTGATCGAATCTAATTTGATATTATTGAGAAAGAAAATACTCTATAAATCAAGAATTAATATTGGTATAGTTGTAAGTCATTTGAACTTTGACACTCAAATTAGAACTTTAGAATCATTAGAAAGCTTTGTAAAATGTTTTAGTACTAAAAGACCGTTTTCCCTCCCATTAAATGTTTGGATTAGCGTATTTGACTTCGGATAAAAAAAATTTGTGAGCCAAACTCCCACTATGGTCACATTTTAGCTGCAAACAAAAGGTAAGACTCAAACCAAGAGACAACGTTTTTAACATTAAATGTCTTTTAACTATCAAAAGGACCGCATAGCGCAGTGGATTAGCGCGTTTGACTTCGGATCAAAAGGTCGTGGGTTCGACTCCCACTGTGGTTGTAGGGTTTAATTTTGAGTGATAATACAATTTGCAAAAAGGGGGCAGCAACCTCTCTCACTTTTATCGGGAAAACGTTTTAAAAAAGAAGGGTTGTACATGATATGTCAGACTTGCATATCAAAATGGCGATGGGACATACGCTCCAAAAAATGAAAGGAAATAACTAGAACATTCAAAGTAAATCTTATACTAGGAAAACATCATAAAAATGAGTCTAAATAGTCGGTCATGTGCAACACGCACTGAACAACCATGATTACGACAAACGGGGTCTAAACAGTCACGCGGCCATGTGCCACATGCACTGGACAAACATGACCGTGACAAAGTGCTCGTCACATAATTTTGAAAACAAAGTCAAGTGGCAGGGGACTGCAAAGCATTGTGGCGAAAAAAGCGAAGCAAGCCCATAATGTTCTCCAGCGGCGGAGTGGCCTCCTTCACAACGGGATGCTCAGCCATTGCGCTCAACCATCGCACGATCACCGGAAACTTCTTCGAATCGATCAACTCAATCTCGAGCACTTCCTGTTGCAGCTTATACGCCCCAAAAAACGAGCACATCACAATGTCCAAAGCCTCCATTTGTTGTCCGTTCACAAACGGCCCTTCCTCCTCTGAAACCAGACCCTTCAGTCCCTCCTCAACCTGCCTCAGCCGCTCGCTCGCTTCCTCGACCGCCCTTTCTTGCACTTCTCCGCTCGTTGTGAACGCACTCATAAACGCAACAAACAGCTGCACCAAAGAAGAAATAGTGCACGTAAGGCTAAATTAAGATATTTTTAACCAATCCAAATTTTCAAAAAATTTGGGACGAATTTATGGAGAATTTAAAATAAGTATTTAAAAAAACTATTTATTAATTACTTTTTAATCTCAGTGACATTAATATGCCCAATAGTGTGTACCTTTTGGTTAGCTGGAAAAAATGTAGATTAATTTAAGGGATGAAAAAGTGTGTACCTCTTGGTAAGAAAGTGAGCCAGAAGCGAATTTGAGCTCGTTTGTAGGGATCCTTGGGAAGAAGAGATGGGCCGTGGTTGGTCCATGTTTCATCGATGTATTCAATAACGATGAGCGATTCCGAGATGGGGTTCCCTTTGTGGACGAGCACAGGGACCTTTTTGTGGACCGGGTTGTGCTTTACGAGTAGGGCGCTTTTGCTCTTCAAATCTTCTTCAGCATAATCGAAGGGTATGTCCTTGACTCGTAGGGCGAGCTCTACCGCTTTCGCGTAGGGACTGCCCCAAAATCCGTGTAGGATTACCCTGTTTTCCTCTGCCATTGATTGATCTCTTCGTTTGTTTCTTTACATTTGGGTCATGTTTAAATAAGGTTCCATTGTTGGTCTTGGCTTTTGGCTTGCAAGTTGGGGAAGTTTCCTCTTCTTTTCACATTGATTTATAAGGGAAGTCTACATTTTAAATAATAATAATAATTTAGTATAATAGGAAGATTGAGTGATTCCAACCACAGAACTTGTTTTACATCAAAAAATGCCCACACAAATTAGTATTTTTATAAATAAAATAAAATATAAAATAAACTATTGGTGTGACACATGGGTAAAATATAGATTTCTCCTACATTTCATGGCTAAATAAGTTCTCTCATTTATAATATTCATATATTTTGAAATTAATTCATCATCAATGTTTGATAAACGGGTTAATTCAAACAGTATTAAATTTATGTCACATCTTGCAAGAAGAAGAGAAAATCTTGTGAGACGGATACCAACACAAAACTCATTTGGATGAAAAATTATTTAAAGAGTTATTTTGATTTGTTAAAAATTTATAGTTGTGGCTAAAACTTCGTTTGATTTTTTTTTCTTTTTTTAGAAGAGTTAGAATCAAAAGCTTGAGCTTGTTTGGATATAAATTGTAAATGATTAGTTAAAAATGAATTATTAGAAATGAATGGTTAAAAATGATTAAAAATGAGTAGTTATTTTGAGTAGTAATAGGTGAATGATTAAAAATAAGTGATTATGAATGAGGAGTTATTTTAAATAGTAAAAATGATGAGTTATTTTTGGGTTGATACAAAAATTCGTTTGAATGCAATTTTTTACAGAGAAATTAATAAATTATCAATCTAAATCCTCCTTAAATATGACAAACAAACATCTCGAACATACCAGCTTGCAAAAAAAAAAAGAAAAAAACATAATTATTTTCAAATACATCAACAATCTTTGGAATAGGAGCATTCAAAGTTGCAACTTTTGACTATTTCTTTTATTAGAATAAGAAAATATCTATTGTAATTATTCAAACAGCAGAAGATGATGATGACTTATTAATTAGAGCATTTTGCCTGACAAAGTGAAGAAGTTCCAGAAGCTTCTGTTTGGGAGCAGCTGAATTCTTTACAATGGGATGTTGAATGAGGCTGTTCACCCACAAGAACAGAATTGGAACATTCTGTTCTTCAACAATTTGAATTCCCAAAAACTGTTCATAAATCTTGTACATTCCAAGCACTGTGAGCCCCACAATGTCAAGAAATCCAAGCTCATGTCCATTCACAAATGGAGTATTATTATTATTATTATTATTATCTGATAACAGAGTTTTCAAGCCCTGTTCTTCAAACACTTTCAGCTTCTCTTTCACTTCTTTCATCACTTTCTCTTGCTCTTCTCCTTCTGTCTTCACTGATCTTATTAATATTCCCTCAAACAACTGCACCAACACACAACATACAATACAACATTATTTCATATTCATTTAGGCTATAACACTCTATGCAACGCCCCACGCCCACGATTTCAAACACCTTTTTTTTTTTGTGGTTCAATCTAAGGAACTTCAGAGTTAAGTATGTTTCTTTGGTTGAGTAACCTCCTAAAAATTTATTTCTAGAATTTATGTGAGTGAGGATAAAGCATACAGAAAAATTCGGATTCCAAATCTTGGGGCCTTGGACATTACCCTCTACTAGTTAATACCATATCATAAATGGCATGAGATCTATTATGATCTTATCTAATGCACAAACCTCGACTTGTTTAGATAGCATGTTCTATCTCAAAATGAATTGGACAAATAAGATAATTAATACATACTTCTTATAAAAGTTATAACCTATGTATATTAGATTATATGAGATTCTAACTCAAAATTATTGGGCATTAAAAGAAGTAATTTATAAAGGTTCTAAGACCGTTATAATAGTGACTCTTTGAAATCAAATTTGATCAGATCTCAAGTTTATTTTTATTGGACTACATACTAATTTAGTATGAAGTTGTATTCTAAAAACTAAAGGATGCTTCTTTAAAAAGTTGTAAAATTCACTCTATTTCGTGAGAAACGAACAACAAAGACCGTTTTGATAAACGTTGCTTTTAGGCCCCGTTTGATAATCATTTGGTTTTTGTTTTTTGTTTTTGAAATTTAAGTCTATTCTCATTCAAATTTACTATCATGTCTTCCACACTCCCTATAATTTATCTATTTTCCGTATTCTCCTACTTTATTAAGGAAATATTGATATATTGTAAGAATGATGGAAGATAAATTTGAGTGAGAATAGACTTAAATTTCAAAAATAAAAAACAAAAAAAATCAAATAGTTATCAAACAAGACTTTAAAGTTTTTGAGTTTTGAAACTATTACCATGTGTAGGAGAGTTTTACTCGAAAAAATAAGCTCAAATCAGTCTGAAATGAGCCTAGTTTCTAAAGTTACCTGATTCTGGATGAAATCAGCCCAGAACCGAATCTGGGCTCGTTTGTAGGGATCTTGAGGCAAAAGGGCAGGACCAGTGTTGCTCCAAACTTGATCAATATATTCCAAAATTACAGAGGATTCACAAATGGGGTTTCCATTGTGGACCAGAACTGGAACTTTCTTGTGAACAGGATTCAATTTCAAGAGCTCTGGGCTCTTGTTCTTCAGATCTTCTTCCACGTACTCAAAAGGGATGCCCTTAATTTTAAGGGCAAGTTCGACCCTCTTCACAAAAGGGCTAAACCACATCCCATAAAGCACCACTCTGTTTTCCTCTGCCATTTCTTCTGCTTTTTTCCTCACTAAAATGAATTGCAAGCTTTAAATAAGAAGAAAGCCGGATTCATTTCCAAGTCAATGGTCACTACGGAATATAAAATTTAACATAAGTTTTAATTTTATTCCCCATTATTTCGTTTGCCATTATTAAGACAAATTATTTACCATCAACATCATATTCTATCTCTTATATTATATTTGTAACACAATTTCTAAAATAACTTATTTATATGAGATTAATTTCTATCACTAGTAATAAAACTTAATTTGAAGTTATATCAAATAGAAAATTTAAGTACCGATAGAATGAGTCAATTGAATTATATCACTAATAAAACTCAACCAATGATAGAACTCAATTTATATTTTCTCTTAGATGAAAATATTTTATACTTATTTGCTATATATACAAAATCCCCAATAAAATATGCACCGATGTCCTAGAATAGAAGAAAATTAATCTAAAAAACTATAAAGAAAAAGAAAACGAAAAAGACTATGTATGCAGTGACGTTAACGAAAACAAATTAGAATTCTTTTTTGTATAAATATGGTGGGGATTTTCAAAGGTTGACATCTTTTTAGTTTTTATAGTCGAAATGAAATATGATGGGTTTATTACATTAATGATGAAAAAGAATATTCATTCTTTCAAAAAAAAAAAAAAAAAAAAGGGTAAAAAAGTATATTTTGATCATATATAAAAATGTTATTTTTGTCCTTATTTCAGTCAACTCTTAATATGGCTTGTTTCCAGATTTGGGTCAACTCTAATATGGTTCGATGCCTTGGCTTGCAAGTTGGGAAGTCTCCTCTTCTTTTATGGGTTTTGTTTTATTAATAAATAAAGACTGTTTTTTTGTTTTATAATCCAGCAGTTTTCATGAGAATACAATTGGAATTTCCTCTTATTTACAAGTTTGATTTTGATTTTGATTTTTGATTTTTTAAGCGATGGCTTTGTTTTTATTGTTTAGGGCATGTTTAACTTCGAAAGGATGATTTGTGTTGGGTTGGGTTGAGTTGAGATGAGAAGATAAGTAAAATAAATTTATGTTTGGGAGGAATGAAAGAAAAGATAAAGTCATGTTTGATGTGATGGAAGGAGAATTGTTGAAGTTTTTATTTAAATAAAAAAATAGATATGGAGTAGTTTTGTAATATTTTAATATTTAAATAAAAACGTGGCCTACGCGTGTAGTTTGGTGGACTTATGGAAATCTATGGGGCAAACGTGGGATGAAAGTGAAGTCAAACCAATTCCACCATTTCTCTTCTCCATAAACGTGTCCTTACGATTTTCGTAACAAGGTTGATAGATTATTTGTGAGGAGAATTCAAATTTACTATCATACTCCATGTACTTTATTTTTTACTAATTTTCCCCATGATTGCAAACTTTAAACACAACTTCTTTTTTTTTTGAAAACTTAAATACATGAACTTTTACATCCAATAGAAAGCCCTGAATACAAATTCAAGACTTACACACAAACTTGACTTTATTTAAGCTTAACAATTCAAATTGTAGATAAACACAAGGAGTGGTACTGATCAAGCAGCAGAAGACTTGAGAGCAGTTTGCCTGATGGAGTCAAGAAGTTCCATAAGCTTATCTTTGGGGGCAGCATAGTCCTTAACAACAGGATGCTGGTTGAAACTTTCCATCCAAGAGGACAGAATTGGAACATTCTGTTCTTCAACAATTTCAATTCCCAAAAGCTCTTCAATAACCTTGTAAAATATAATCACTGTGGGCCCCACTAGGTCAAGGAATCCAAGCTCATGTCCATTCACAAATGGACTGTTGTCAATGTCCTCCTTTGAGAGCAAGCTTTTCAAGCCCTGTTCTTCAAGAACTTTGAGATTGTCTTTCACATGTTTTATGATTCTCTCTTGCTCTTCCCCTTCTTTTGCCCTCACTGATGCAAGCAATGCATTATCCACTAACTGCATCATCAACAACCCAATGTTAAATAATAACATTGTGAAATGAAAACTATTCATTGATGAGATGTGAGATCCTATTAGATTGAATTGTTATTTTAAAAAAAAAAATATTTTCACTTTTTGTTTAAAGAGTATAGCCATCCTTCTAGAATTCTTGTTTGTAATATTTTCAAAAAAGAAAAAAAAAAATCTTATTTGTATTTGGTTGTTTTTAACCATACTTAACTATTCATGAGCCAATACTAATATCAATTTTCAAATCAATAGTTAATTAACCTTTACCTAATTATCATTAATGCAATCCACTACATTCCATTCTACCATATTCGAACACTATGTTTATCTCAATTTCATTTTTGTTGAATTGAATATTCGTTCCCTAACTAACCTACTTAACGATCATTAACAATACAAATTTGAAAGTTAGTGCACACAATTGAACTTTTTTTTGTTGTATGGGAAAGGGTTTGTTTTCAAAAAAAAAAACTAAACCAACTAGAAAACCAGCACGTTAGAAAAATAGATATCGTGGACTGTTCAATTAATTTTAAGATGGATGTCCACGAGATCTAATAATTTGCAAGGTAAATTAGCAATTGAAGAAGAAGTTACCTGTTTCTGGATGAAATCGGCCCAGAACCGAATCTGGGCTCGCTTGTAGGGATCTTGAGGCAAAAGGGCAGGACCAACATGGCTCCAAACTTCATCAATGTATTCCAAAATTACATAGGATTCGGAAATGGGTTTTCCATTATGGACCAGAACTGGAACTTTCTTGTAAACGGGATTCAATTTTACAAGCTCTGGACTTTTGTCCTGGAGATTTTCTTCGACGTATTCAAAGGGGATGCCCTTGATTTGAAGGGCAATTTGGATCCTCTTCACGTAAGGGCTGTACCACGTCCCGTAAACCACAACTCTGTTTTCCTCTGCCATTTCTTGTTAACAACAAATTATTAATTGGATAATGTTTTTTGAGGTTTTGGTGATGGATTATGTTCCTCTCATGGAACCTATTTATATATAAAAACAAGTTTTGATGGCGGTTATTTATTTCACGAAAAAGATGATGTGTGCAGTGACGTAGTATCTATGAGGTGTAAATCGGAGAAAGGCAAAAATCCCTTAGCCGCCTCTCATAATCTTTTTTTTTTTTTTTTTTTTTTTTTTTTTTTTTTTTTTAATTTAACTCTATAAACTTTCGAAAGAAAAAAAAAACCTGGTAAGAACTATTTTCTTTTATTTTTCTTACTTGGTGTCTACTACTTATCAATAATTTTTAAAATAAAAAAAAAGTAATTTTTATTTTTTAAATTTAGTTAATATTCTCGTATTAATACATGAAAGGATTTTGAGTCTATATTTCAAAATAATGATAGTTTCTCAAAAAAAATAAAAAAATAATGATAATTATCATGTGATATCTATATATGTGGCCTATATTCAAATTTTTTTTTTTTTGAAAAAATGTGGCCTATATTCAATTTTATTTTAGCTCTAAAAAAATAATTATTATGTGAAACCTTACATTGAATCATATAAGGCATGTTTGACTTTAAAAAGATAGGTTGGGTTGGGATGAGATAGGTTGAAAAGAGAAGATAAGTGAGAATAAATTTATGTTTGGGAACGAAAAAAAAGAAAAGTGATAATAAAATTATGTTTAATGGGATGAAAAGAGAATGATTGAAGTTTTTATTTAAATAAAAAATAGATATTTAATAATTTTTTAATAATAAAGTTATGTTTGATGTAATGAAAAGAGAATTGTTGAAGTTTTTATTTAAATAGAAAATAGATATTGAATAATTTTTTAATATTTTAATATTTAAATAAAAATGTGGAGCTCACGCATAAAATTAAATGGACTTATAAAAATTCATGGGGCAAAATGGGATGAACCCAATCCATCCCATCCCCACCCTTTCCACCCCCTAAACATGCCCATAGGCAGGTAGCGGTTACAATATTTATTTTGCCCAGGAAGAAAAAGAATCTTTGAAGAGTATTAAGAAAAAGAAAAAATATGACGTATGCACGGACGTCATCAAATACAAATCAGGAATTTCATGAAGACTGAATTTTCAAAGGTTGACCTCCTTTAGAGTGGAAATGAAATAAAATGGATTTGTATGATTAATAGATTAAAAAATTTGTTGCTTAAGTAGGTAAAAAAATAATTAGTATTTCAAAAAGAAAAAAAAAAGAAGGTGAGAATTCTTTCTTAAAGATTCATAATTATTGCAATCTTTTAACCATTACACATTAAACTTTTAACCATTATACGGAATAAAAATTAAATGCTAACTTTTTTTTTTAATTATAGAGACCAAATTTATAACATATCCTTAAATCTAAAGGGCATACCAATTATCTTCTCGAATAATTAGTCAACAAACACATCTAAAGCATAAACATTCGAACATAAAAAGTAAATCAAGCCGATACAGAAGTGGAAGATCAGTGTATAACATTATTATTCCTAACATATTGAAGAAGGCTCACAACCTTGTCTTTTGGAGGGAATGTGTCCTTTGCAAGGGGGTGTCCTATGAGGCTCTCAAGCCATGAGAACACGCCCGGGGTGTCCTCTTGGTCTACAATTTTGAGCTCCAAAACCTCTTCGTGGATGTTGTAGGCTCCAAGCATTGACCACATTACTATGTCCACAAACCCTAATTCATCTCCATTCACAAATGGACTTCCATTTTCTAATAACATTTTCACTCCATGTTCTTCAAGCACTTTTAGCTTCTCTTTTACTTGTTTTATAGCTCTCTCTAGTGCTTCTCCTCTTGCCGTTATTGTCGTAACCATGCCCTCGAACAACTGTCATCGAACAAAATACAAATGTTTCGGTTGCATAGTAAGAGTTTTGTTTACCGAATTGATTCTAAATTTTTGTGGCGCCCATAAGCATATAAAGGAGAGGGCAGTAAAAATAACAATTCAATGCAATAAGTGAATGTCCAGAAGAGATTTTGAGTTTGATTCCTCAACAATCACCTTTGTTAAAGAATTAAAAAACAAAGAGAAATCATTTATATCCCATTCATAGCTCACATTGTGATTATTAAAGATCACACCAATTATACATGGATAGTTAATTTTCATACACTTTTGTAATTTGTGGTTGATTACAAAGGAATGGATTGAAGTGTAACTTTTAAAATTATATAATAAACTAAAATTTAACTATTTCCATACCATACATTTCTAATTTAACAATTTAATTTATTATTTGCATGGTATTTTAGAGTAAAACTCTTCTACACATGGATGTATATATGAACTCTACTTTTTGTCTAGGTGGCACATTTTAAGCCACAAAAAATTATACATATTTTGATGTTTTCATTTATAAAGTATTTTTTTGTGGCACCCAATGGTGCCACCTAGGCAAAAAGTAAAGCTCACGGCTCTTTAGTAGAGTGCTTTCAGAGTGAAATTTTAGACTTCTATATTCCGGATCGAGATCCTCTGCCTAAAAGCAAGTTTTCCTAGTCAACGGAAGACTTTACCGAATCTCCTGGGAAAAGAGTTCTTCTTTCTAGGGCTATGTCTTCAATGTCGGCGTAACGACTGTTTTTGTCGGCCTTCCGAGGGGGCGTAGCGTTCCAACTGATGTATAGAGGAGTTTTACTCGGTATTTTAATCCATATATGTCCTTTTTCATCCAAATAATAATGACTAACTTGATTACTTCTATGTTTTTCAAAACAGCCTATTTTGGTGCACCTAATATTATTTTACTTAAAATCTAAAATCTAAAAACACAATAGTCTTAAAGAAACAATATTGAATCAAATGAAGGGAAGAAAATAGAGTAGAATATTTAGAAAGTTAATGAACCAAATATAATGGAATTAGCAGACCTGTTTATGGATGAAATCAGCCCAGAACCGAACCAGGGCTCGTCTGTATGGATCGAGGGGCAGAAGGGAAGGGCCATCACCCGCCCACACTTGGTCAATGTATTCAAGAATCACATGAGCTTCACAAATGGGGTTTTCATTGTGGACAAGAATTGGGAGCTTCTTGTAAACAGGGTTGTATTTCAGGATCGTTTCTGGGTCATCTTCTTCTATATATTTGAAGGGGATGCCTTTAATTTTAAGGGCAATTTCCACCATTTTCACATATGGACTTGCCCACATTCCATACAGCACCACTCTGTTTTCCTCTGATCCCATTTCTCTTCTAAATCAACCAATCTTTAAGCTTATTATTATTATTATTATTTGTCTCAGTTATATATAAGCTATGAATTAAGAAAAAGACAGACATTGATTGAATAAATTAAGAAAAATATATGAGCAATGGCATGAATCACGTGGCTCTCATAATTAAAACAAAAAGATATAAAAATATTGTCAAGAATGGGATTCGAACCCATGCCCTTTCGGACCAGTACCTGAAACTGGCGCCTTAGACCAACTCGGCCATCTTGACATTTTGTCTATTAATTTTACAGTAATTTTACAAATTAACTAGAGTTCATAAATATTGGCCGACCGTTTTCTTCTGTTATTTTCCCGCTCTGTGCAAAGTCCTAAACCGAATTTTGTTGCAATCCAAAGCTTTGTAAATAAAATCTTATGATCCCCACTTAGATTGATTTCTCATCGTGATCTCGGGTTTGAACCACACATTTTTGTTTTTGGATTCATGTAGATTTATTATTCCAATGTTTGGTAAGCAGGTGTAAGAAAGAATTTGAGGGGTTTGGATCTTTTCAACACAATGTGTTGTGTGTTTATGGAGCTGAATATTTTCACATTTTCTAGTGTTCTAACTGCTTCTGCTGCACTTGAGGATATTGAATCTGGGAAGGATGGGAATCATATTCAGAAGGTGTTCCAGCCTTTCTGTTTTGTTGTAGATTAGCAGATGGAAAGGATGATAATTCCTTCAGTGTCCTACCAATGCATCTACGCTTTTTTGGGAATGTGGTTTCTTTAACATGATAGTTTAACCGAAAAAGCGTGCACCCGAGTTAAATTTTACGTATATCATAGTTTAACCGTAACCATTTATTTGAATTAAACCATGTTTGAAGTTACGAGTAATGATTCTTCTCGTTCGTATCGCCCATGTCATTAATTTGCTAGTTTGAAGGTCTGTGAGTTTTCCATTTGTAGTATTCTGTCATTTGGCATAAAGTAAATATTCTTCTGTGCTCAGGTGATTGAAAAAAGGGACTCATAAACTAGAGGTAATACTATTCTATTTTCCTGGTCTGCCATATTTTTCAAGAAAAACAAAAGGTGAAAAAGAAAAAAAGAAGGATTAACTTTTGTCGATGAAAGTCAACTCAAGTTTCCAATCCTAACTCATCCAAGTAGGACCCTTAATTTTTTTTTGGTGTGTTTGATCCATTCCTTTGAAGCCTACTTAAGGTGGAACTGGTTTCTGACTTGCCACGCTATCTGTAATCTCCTTTCCCTCGATCAGATTCTTTCTTTCCCATCTTTTTACTTCTTAAAATCTTGTCTTTGCTTTGAAGTTTCTTAACACACTGGTCTTTGTCCATTCTGTACTTGTTTCTTGTTCCTTTCTGCTCTTTCTCATAGCTTCTTTTCGCTTTATTTCGTACTCTCTCCTCACCACAGATCGTGTTTTTTCAACTCTTTGAGCCATCAAAATCCCCTTAAGTTTCTATACTTTTTCTGTTTTTCTTTGAACTATGGAGAGTGAATGCAAGACCAATCTTGCCAATGTTTTGGTCTCTTCATATCTTGCACCAAATGAAGACAAATTTGTGCAGAAGAACCCTCCTGTGAAGTTTGAACAGCAGCAACTTCCATCAGCTATCTGTTCAAACCAAAAGGCTCTATGTTCCAAAAACATGAAGAAGACAGGCAGTGCAGAAGAGGAGATTGGAGTATTCAGAGCTGAAAGGTACTACGGCGTGAAAATGGAAGATGACAACACAAACGCTGTCGAGAATGGCGGCGGCAACCAGGCAAAGAAGAAAGAACAACGACCGGATGTGCAGTATAGGAGACAAAAGAGCAGGTCAGGAACTCCAAGTGTGACTTCTGAGTCTAGTTGGAGTAGCCAAGCTACTTCATTTCCAAGTTTCTTGAAGAATTCATCTCAGAACATCCAGAACAGGACAAAGGGAAGAAGCCTGTTGGTCAACCTTACTTGCAACAGGTCTTGTTCTGATAAAAAATCTGTTCTTGTCCATAGGAATTTGTATGAGCAAAAAGGTTTGCAAGGAAGTGATGTCAGAAAAGAAGCTTCAAGGAATGAACAAATTCATGTCGTCACGAATGGTAGACCGAAGTTTCAACAAGCTAGTTTGGTGAAACACAAGCCAAAAAGTTCAATTTCTAGTGGGTCAACCAGAGATGAAGAGTTGATGTTTCCAATTTCAAGCTCTCAGGTGCAAAATTTTGCAAAGATCAAAGATGAAGATCCAAGAAAATCTATTGAAGTATTTGGATCAACCAAGTTGGATAAGAAAGACATGGTGACTAAGAATCTAGAGAGGAAGCTGTCTGTTCTAAAATGGGACGCCATTCCAAAAGCTAAGGCCACTCAAACTGCTCCAAGATTCGATCAAATGGTTGAAGATATAGGGAGCGATGCAAGTTCCGATCTGTTCGAGATCGAAAACATATCTGGAAGCAATGGAAAGCCATTCACAAGGCACACTTCAGATGTTATATCAGGCTCCATGACAGGTTATGAGCCAAGTGAAGCTAGCATCGAATGGAGCGCAGTCACAGCCAGTGCAGCCGATTTCTCATCTAATGCAGACTATGATGAAAGGAAAGTCATAGCTAAGCCTAAAACCACAATAGACAAGGATTTGCAAAAAAGTCACCCTGGTGGACTGTTAGGCTGTAAAAGTCACAAGGCAGTCAGCATAGCTGAAACTACATACAAAAATATCGAGAAGTTGAATTCCGATTCTAGACGTTTCGCAAGATTGGACTCAACCATGATCGCTAATAAAACAACAGGGTGAGCTGAGATTATAGTGGAAGACTATGACTCCCCTATCAAAATTATGTTTCTGCTTACACAAATCTGTCATTATCTCAATGTTAAATAACATTACTATTTCTTTGAATGTGCAGTAGAATTGAAACATGTAGATGGAAGACTTGGATTTTTCCATCCAAATAATAAAAATTTACATAAAATATCTGATTATCTTGCTTTCTACTTTACACCTTTTTTAGTTTATGCATAATGGATAAGCACATGATCTAGTCTTTGAAAATGAGGCAATATTGATTTGCCAAGTCAGTAGGTCAAAGAGGAACATTTACTTGGCAACAAAATTTCTGAGTTGCTGTTTTGGTTTTTGTTAAAGATTCATTGATTCACAGCCATTTTGGTCTTCCATGTTTGGTTTTTTAGTTATAAACTGAGAGATGATACTTTTGGAAAACAGCCATGGCCTTTTAAGGAGGCCATATTGAAGCTTCATTATTTTTTTTCAAAAAAGGAAATAGGAAAGTGAAGGTCCTACAAGGAACAAAGCAACACATGGTTGAAATTATGTCCCTAACTGCTGCTTATTACTTCAATATATGTGTCGTTAAGCTTTATGTACACATCCGACATGACAGACTCGTTATGTCTATACGATTTGGGAACAACAATATATTTACACCAGTAATTCTGGTTCAGCCTTTATTTCATGAGTATGAACAATGTGTTTATACATCAGATCCATAACTGAATATACTAAAAATAGTAAATTCTATTCATGGAATGATTCAAAATTATGAAAGAATCTCAACGATTTCAAAAATAAAAAATATGTCTATTTATGAGAATTAACCCACCAAGACTCTTTATTGATGTAGTGCTTTAGTTAATATATTTGCAACCTGGTTATGTAAGGGTACGTATATGAGTGAAATAACGTTGTACTCGATTTTTTTTACTTATAAAGTGACGATCTATCTCAATATGTTTCATTCAGTTCTATTATCCCAGGTTTCTTACAATTGATATGGCTGACTGATTATCACACAATATTTCTATGGGACCTTCTATGATCTATCTTTACATTGTGTTCACTGTTCAGTCAGATGATGTTTCAGTCAAACTCATTCACATAGACCAAAAAGTTAGTTATCAGAACTATAAGCATGGTGCTGCCATGATCAAAATCTCAATTGGGTTGTTGATTAATCTTAAGACAATCACAAATTATTGAACAAATGAAGAATCCAAACTGGGAAAAGTGATAAGATCCAGTGTAAATGACAAGTATAGTCTTGAGGGACAAGACCCTCGTGGCTTGTAACATCAAATTTCAAGAAGAAAACAATCTTGTATTTGTGTTTGGAGGGTGGGAAAATTTCAATTGAGTAATGGACATTTTCAGGTAATTAAGTGATAGTACACCTACCTCTAGTGGTTCAATTGGTCAATAAAATTCTTGAAGTGCATTCAATTCATGGTGGTCACCTGCCTAAAAATTAATTTCCTACGAATTTTTTGGCATCTAAATATTGTAGGGTCAGACAATCTATCCAGGAACATTAGTCGATGTATGCGACAACTGGCCCATACACGGAAAATATATATATATAAGATGGAACAAGTTGGGTTGTCAGCATTAAATTCTGCAGCTAACACACTGATGTGGTGGATCCCATTGGTCTTTTCCTTCCCTTTCACTCCACAGAAACTGGGTTGGAAATCTAGTAAACAAGATTTTGGCAAATCCATAATCAAACAGAAAATCAAACACTATTGGATAATAACTAAACATAAAACTTTGAGACTTCACAAGCATACACCTGAAAAGCTATATGATCAAAGCATGAAAAGATTGATCATGCTGGCTTGGTTAGATAACAAAACACTCATCTCATTAACAGCTGCTTCCACCACTTTCTAACTCATTAATGGCCTGTTTGGGGCTCCACTTAAGACCATGATTACCCCTCTAATGGTTAGCAACACTACTAGAAAACTGGGAAACGAAGGCGGGCATAACCCGCCTTCAAAAGTTTTTGAAGGCGGGCACGCGTCCGCCTTCAAAAGTGGTGACTTTAAAGGCTTTTGAAGGCGGGCGGGGAAACGAAGGCGGGCATACGCGCCCGCCTTCTTAAGAGCCCGCCTTCAAACAGGAACGAAGGCGGGCGCGTGTGCCCGCCTTTAAAATGAATCGAAGGCGGGCGCGGATGCCCGCCTTCTTTTATTATTGAAGGCGGGCACACCTGCCCGCCTTCGATTCGTTATAAAGGCGGGATTACGCGCCCGCCTTCGTTTCTTTATAAAGGCACTTCTTGCCCGCCTTTGATTCTT
>JBBMEF010000004.1:10330712-10344181 GCA_037832685.1 Sicyos baderoa
AGTTAAGGAAACAAGGTTGTGTATCCTTGATAAATAGCAAAGTAATATACATTAATCTCACTTTGAGATTTTGATTTTACCTAATGGATTTAATCATGAGAAGAAAGGGAACAAACGGCCCCTGGCTGAGGAAAGGTTGGTTGTTAAAACCTGTTGATCAATGATCGCCATTTAGAGTGTCCCAGGGGTGGCAGAGTGGTTGAAAACTTGAGGTTTGAAGGTGTGCTCCCCTCAAGATTCCAGGTTCGAAACTCACCTGTGACATTAATTTGTTGACACCTCCCGTGTCTCTATTCCTTCGATGTCTCCCGGTGCCTGGCCTAGGGACGGGCGTGGTTACTCCGGGTATAGTGGAGCAAAGCTCCGATTTCCCGGTTTCAAAAAAGAAAAAAAATCATCGCCATTTAAAGCCTTAAAAAAAAATTGTTTTATGGTTATTTGTGAAAGCACTGTCACTGTAGTATCTAAGCTTGCCTTAAGTCTAAGGTCTCAAATACACCACGTGCGCTCCTCAAAGGCTCCAATCATTAAGTCAAAGATCAAAAGTTTGTTCTCATTTTTATCCTGCAAGATCTTGACACATTCAGAAACATCTCATGACGGGCAAAAAGAAAAACCTTTCATGATAATACATCAGTTTGAACGATTGGACACTGATATTCTCTTATTTGCTGAGCATGAAATTTAGCCATACTAAATAGATATAGCGTTGGTTGATATAATTAAATTTATCCAAACCCACCGATTTAAGATTTTGAGTTGATTGGTGATTTAACATGTTTGAACATGGTATCACGTATGGGAGCATGAGGTTTTGGGTTCAAACACATACCAAGCCGTTTCATCTTCAATCAAAATTGATTTCCACTTGGACATTTTTCAAATTTGCTAGCCAACAAGTTAGGAGAGTCGGAGAGTCGGTTGGTATAATTAAATTTACTTCAACCCTTTGATTTAAGCTTTTGAGTTGATTAGTAATTTAACTTGACATTTAGTAATTTGATGTCATAGCTGTAATCTCACTATCGAAGTTGCATTTGCAAGCGACATATCTCCTGTTGTAGAAACGAAGAAATGCCGGATTTCTTTTCCCATGATCTCACGTGCTCTTTTTCCTGTTTTGAATGCAGCTTTTTTAGCTGGTTTAGTGATACCGAACAGAAAGATATTGACGACATTCACGATGAGGTAAGATGAAAATATATTGCATACTCTTCAGATCACCCCCACAAAAAGTTTTTTTATTTCAATATGACATTTGCATCACTAGGAAGCAGGGCAGTTCATGTTGTAAGATTAAATACCTCACCAAAACACACACTAATCTTTTCCAATTCAATAAAGAGAAAACTATAATCATTATGATGATTGCCATTTCACTTAAAAATTAAAGCTATGTTTTGAAATGCTTTCTGGGTTGCAGGTTGCAGAAATCATCAAGGAGGACTTATGGCCTAACCCTTTATCCTACTTCAATAATGTTAGTCTATTTCTGTTTCCTAGGTTTCCCTCTTCTCAGCACAAAAGCTGACATAGCTATTTTCTCTAACAGTTATTGTACTGTGATATAGGAAGACGAATTGGAGGAAGACGAATCGAACGAAGAGGTGAAGAACATTACTATTTCGCTTGATTGTTGTTGTGTAGTTCACTCATGGCTGTTCTGTAATCTTTTGTGTGTTCGTTACTCCATTGCTAATATTGGTCAAGATTATGATTCATGTTTTGGTCTTGCTTCTTTGACGATAATTTTGTTGCCCATCATTGATTGATGCCTCCCTCGAGTGTCTGGAAATAAAATGAGTGGGTTTGTGTCAAGATTATAATCCAGTTACCACCTTTTGCCTATTGAGTTCTACTTACTGAGTGAGCTGGTCATTGTTTTATATCTATGACCATCATGAAGCGATTTAGTGGTCAAGAAGGCCTTAGAAAACTAATAGATGATGAGTTCAATCCATGAAAGTCGTCTATCTAGGAATTAATTTTCTATGAGTTTTCTTGACATCTAAATGTTATAGAATCAATGATCGTGACATTAGTCGAAGTGCACTCAAGCTGACTTGGATAATCACATATATTGTATATATATTTATAGTAAAAATGAAATTACTGCAAAGGAGCGCCTTGCCTATTTTTTCATGTATGTTATCAGGGAAAAGAAGATGATGACGCAGATGAGGATGATGACGAACAAGACGATGACAACGACGTAGGTGAAGATGAAGATGAAGATGATGACTAGACGTCTAGTGAAGCTGCATCTCTCCAAATGGCTCGTTTGTGTAATAGTTGCTCAAGTATCAGGTGGTAAAGGAGAATGTTGATCGTTTCTTGTGGTAGCCTTCTTTTGGTGAGTCTATATGGTCGGGGTAACGGTCTGTAAGTTCAGTTGGTCAAGCATTTTCGACAGCCATTTCGTTTTCTTCTTCGTCGTTGCCTATATATATCACTGTTCTAATATATAGATGGAGGAGGATATTGTGGTATTAATCATATGTTTTGTTCAAAATGTTAACATTGGAGAAATTATTTTGGTTTGTAAAGTTATTTGGACTCCCTCTTAATGCATATGCATTCATTGTAGTTTTCTTGTGCATCCATGAAGGTGGCCTTGGTTCTGAACCAGAGCCAGTGTTTGTTAATACACAATTATTCTCTTTGGAGTTCAGGTATGAGCTTTTAAGTCTCCAAAACAAGATATAATAAAACATGCCAAGTGAATTAAAATGCAGATGTTGATGAATATTATTTTACCAAGTGAAATTAAATTACAATGAAGAAATGGTTTGTGCACTTTAAATAATTAATGGATATTGCTACTTGAACATATTTGTTATTTGGTGATGTTGAAATCAAAATTTCTAAGATTATACATGAGTATGACAAGCTATAGAATGCCTTCTCCAACCTTATCCTTGTAGGGATTTTGATGCTCATCCCCAAAATTGGAGTAATTCGAGATATTCCTTTGGAAATTAAATCACAGATCCTTTTAAAATTAATTTTTATAGTATCTACATCTCGATCTAAGAAAAATTGAGGAGGTATCCTATGTTTATGTATATCGTCAACACATTTATTTTTATTTTTATTTTCATAAACAAAATGATATTAAAAAATGAAAATAAAAAATTGTGTGGCTCATATATGTTTTAAGTATAGGGTGCATCATCATTTTGAAACAAGAATCTCATTTGAGATGAAGTTCCAAAAAAAAAAAAAAAGCAAGAAGAAAAGCAGAATAAAAACCAAAAACAAACACGAGATGTATGCATAAAACATCACATCGAGAAAAGTAGCCTAGTATGAACAAGCATGCACTATTATTTCATGTCCTTTTCTATATGTTTATTTACTTTTTGGAATCAAATTTTGAACTAACTTTTTTACATTAAGAGGATTGGAACTGTAATCGAGGCACACCTTACACTTGTTTGGACAATTTTTCCACTTTTAAACGACATGCAAAATTTTGTGTAAAATAGTGTGGAACTCCATCTCAAAATTAATTAGTGATGAGAAGAAGTAATCCACCTTACCTTATAAACACTTGTTGATATCCTCACCTTATCAATGTGGGATTCTCAACATTCTGTTACGTACAAGCAGATTTTAGCATAGCAATCACTATCGATCAATTTCTTGTTGCACCCTAAACTAAAAAATAGATATAATTTTTAGTTTTTAGTTTTTGAAATTTTAGCATAGCAATCACTATCGATCATTTCTATGATGTATCTATCTTTCTTAAGAAAGTAAGTGAATATTAACAAACTTTTAAAAACAAATGCAAATTTTTAGAATACTTTTTTTTGTTTATAAATTTTAGTTTAGTTTCTGCAAATATAGGTGAGAGGTAGATATTCAAGTAAGAAAAAGTCATATAGTAAGATAGATGTTGTAGGCTTAAATTTCAAAAATAAAAAATAAAAAACTATGAAAAAAAGAAAAACGTTTGTTATCGAATATTAGTTAGCGTTCAAAAAAAATTCAAGAGTTCGTTGTCGTCCAGCGGTTAGGATATCTGGATTCCCGGCAACGGAACGGTTTTTATTTATCTAAAATAATTATTAAATGGGACCTTACTTTTTTAAGTTTCAAAGTCTTCGTATCTCAAATTTATTGTGCCAAATAATTAAGATTCTTAATTGAAGTTTTTTCATTGTTGTTTTTGTTTATGTTTTTTCTTATTCAAACAATCTGATACCAAGATAAACATTTTCACATAGGAAGGTTGCCCAAAATTTTCTCTTTTCCCTTTTTTGTTCAAAAGACTTAAAATTTTCTACTTAAAAGACTAAAAACTATATGAGAAAAAGAAATAAAATAGATTAGGGTAAACCAAATTTGGCAGTATGAAACAAGCACTTCCAAAACCTCATTAAAATGACCAAAGCATGGCTTCCAACTGTGTCATTTTCCATTTTTGACAAATTTTTGTTTGGTATATAAAAATGCATAAAAAAGACACAAGACTCCCACCTCAGTTTGAAACTGCTTTGAAAATGGGCAGCACAGGTATTCCAACAGTGGACCTTTCTCTGTTTCTAAGCCAAGGTGGTGAAAATGAAGCAAAAAAAGAGGCTCTTGAAACCATAACTGAAGCTTGTTCAAGCTATGGCTTCTTCCAAATTGTGAACCATGGGGTTCCCAATGAGTTTCTCAAAGAAGCTCTGCAGCTGTCAAGAACATTTTTCCATTACCCTGATGAGACAAAGCTCAAATACAGCTCCAAGCCTGGGGCTCCCCTTCTTGCTGGTTACAACAAACAGAAGCCAAATTGTGTAGACAAGAATGAATATGTTCTTGTTTTTCCTCCTGGTTCTAAATTCAACATTTACCCTCAAGAGCCACCACACTTCAAGTGAGTTTTTGAGATTTGTGTTACTCTTCTTTTGATTTTCTTGTCTTTAGAATGTATGGAGGGGTTTTTTTTTATGATATCTTTTTCTGCTTGCATGTTGAATGGTTTGTTGGGTACAATTGTTTTTTTTTTTTTTTTTTTTATATATATATGTGATTGTATGGCCCATTTGTGCGCACCTCGACTAATGATATACCATCTAACCCTATAACATTTGGATGTCAAGAAAATTCGTAGTAAATTAATTTCTAGACAGGTGCCGGTCACTACAGATTTAACCCATCACTCTGCTTTGTTTGGTTTGTAGTTTGGAATTTCGGGGGTTTAAAATCAGTTGTTTGGTAAATTTAAAGATTCCGGAGAATTTGATTTCGGAGGCGAAACAACATTCTTTTTATTTTGGGTTATCAATACAACAAACCAAACACGGTAATCAAGATTTCGAGGGAATTTGATTACGATTATTGGATTCCGGAGAATCTGAATCCCAACTCGCAAACCAAACCGGCCTAAATACTTAAAAATCTTCTTTGACCATAGGTTATTCCATGATGTTTTTTTTTTTTTTTAGTTTTTGATTATGAACACTAATTATATTCATGCCTGGTTACTTATCTGCTTTTTAAATCTCAGCAAACAAAAGGAATTCTAAAATGAATAGTTTTATGAAAGGATTTGTTTATGTGGTAGGGAAATGCTGGAAGAGATGTTTGAGAAGCTAAGCAAGGTGTGTTTGGTTCTAGAGAGTATTGTAAATGAGTGTTTGGGGCTTCCAACTGGTTTCTTGGAAGAATACAACAAAGAAAGAAGTTGGGATTTCATGACTTCTCTGTACTACTTTCCTGCAAGTGAAGAAGGTGAAAATGGACTCACTCACCACGAAGATTCAAACTGCATCACTTTGGTGCTTCAGGATGAAGCCGGAGGCCTTCAAGTCCTCAAAGACAACCAATGGATTCCAGTCACCCCTGTTCGAGGAGCCATAGTCGTCAACCTGGGAGACGTTATCCAGGTAAACAAAAAACAAAATACTTATCAAACGAGGCTTAATTAACTGATCCAAAGTTTTTGTTTTGATATGAATATATATAATGTAGGTGTTGAGCAACAAGAAATTCAAGAGTGCAACACACAGAGTGGTGAGGCCAAAGGGAAAGGAGAGATACTCCTATGCATTCTTCCACAACTTGCATGGAGACAAATGGGTTGAGCCCTTTTCACAGTTCACAAAACAGATTGGTGAGGAACCAAAATACAGAGGATTTCAGTATAAAGATTATCTAGCCCAGAGATTGAAGAACAAAACCCATCCACCTGCAAGAGTTGAGGATGAGATTCGCATCACACATTATGAAATCCGTTGAATATAATTTATTTATATATTTAACCACAGGGAAAAATAATGTACTAGCACTTCCTGATGTTTGTTACTTTTACTGTCTTTGTTTGTAATGTCTTCATTTCATCATCCTATCCATTATGTTTGTCTTTTATATATCCTTCACATCAAATAAAACTAATGCTTATAAACTCAATCAAATGTGAATTAGGAACAATATGAATCTGATTAAGAAGAGTTAATTGATTTTGTTAATTGGAGTTTCGGATTTGGGTTCCACCGACTCCAACACTTTGTACTTATCATTGGGAATTGGAATCCTCTGCTTTTGTGAGACACTTGTTACTCTGTTTTGTTTAACACGCTCTCGCACCTCCACCGCTTCTCCATCTAAATTAGGAACAATAAAAAAAACAAAATTTCCTTCTTTTTCTACTTGTTCTTCGTTTTGGGATTCTGGGTTTTCAAGATATTCATATATCATATTAACTTATTAACCCAAATATGGGATCTGGGGCTGGAAGTTTCTTTAAAGTTGTTCTTAAGAACTTCGATGTTCTTGCTGGGTATATCTCTCTCTCTCACTCTTTCTGTTGCTTTTTTTTCTTTTTTCTTTCGACTGATTGAAGCAGTTAAATGAAAAGAAAAAAAACCACAATGAGGAATTAGTTATTCATACATTGGAATGATTTGATTTGCAGGCCCGTTGTTGGTCTTGTCTATCCTCTGTAAGTTTCTTTTTACACTCCTTCAGAATTTGTTGTCAATGGGGGACTGAAGTCAATCATTTTCAATACTGGGTTTTGGGCTTTTTTTTTTCTTTTTTTTTTTTCCTTTTCTTTTCTTTTGCAGATATGCCTCAATCAGAGCCATCGAGACCAAATCTCAAGTGGATGATCAGCAATGGCTTACTTACTGGGTTTTGCACTCCATGCTTACCCTCTTCGAGCTCACCTTCGCCAAGGTTCTTGAATGGTACGAGTTCAGATATGTCTTGAACTGTTTAATGCCTATGATTACATAATGAGGGAGGTGTCTATTTTTGCATATAGGTTTTTATGTATTTGGGCCTTAATAAGGTTTAATGAAGGTTTTGACATTCTGTATTTTCGACCTCTCCTTACTAAAAACGTTAACCATTTTCGATTGATGGTTGATTGTCGTGCTATGAAAACATTTTAGGATTCCAATATGGGCGTATGCGAAGCTGGTTGTGCTGTGTTGGTTGTCCGGATTCAGTGGAGCTGCACATGTGTACGAGCATTACTTAAGACCTCTAATGGTGAACCAGGAGAAAGTGAACATTTGGTATGTTCCTAAAGGAAAGGACCCTTTGAACAAGCGCGACGACGTTATCGCTGCTGCAGAGAAATACATTCAGCAACAACATGGAACTGGAGATCTTCAATACATGTTCGACAATGTAACTAAAGACCATTTTAATGCGCTTCCCCCTTTAGATCAGTTGATTGCCTAAACAGACTTAATCATATGCATATTTTTCTTGATCTCCTTCTACAGGTTGAAGAAGTGCACAGGAGAAATGGCAGCGGTTATTATGGTTATGCAGATCAGGATTATGAATACTGAAAATAACAGTTTTCTCTCTTTTGTTTGTTTGTTTGTAATATCAAAGTACTTTTGAATAAACATCATAAAGAAAACTGTAGTGTTACTATAACCAATATTCACTTGAACTTTGTTGTTGAATGTGAATCTAGAAGCCCAAATATTGTGTGAAATTAGGAATTGAGTCTCTCATTTTCAGTCCTATTCTTTGACTGGTATATGTAGTGTTGAGCCTCATGTAGTGCTGACATCTGTGGACAGTCTCAGCCTATGAGATCTCATAATTGTTACACATTGAGAAAGTGGAGAATTCAACCAATTTAAAAAATAAAAAAGCGAGAATCTAACAATCATTTAAAAGAAAAAGAAAAAAAAAAACAATCGACCACACAAAAATCGATTTTCTTCCTAAGGATATTGAATAAAAATCTTCAAGACCGGGTTGGTGGACCAACCTCACTGGTTCGAATTTAGAAAGAATTGGTGTTTTTTAATAAAAATCGGCAAGGAATATGCATATTTTTCTAATAGTTCAAACGTGTATTAATATGATAAAGGCTATCAAACCTAGTTTAAACTCGGATAAAAGGCAAAGGAGGTCTTTTTTTTTACTTAATTTTAAAAAAGGCCAATTTTCAACTTATTTTTTAAATGGGTCTTTGCGTCTTTCTGAAAGACGCAACCAAGTTTTTTTTGGGTTGCATCTTTCAGAAAGACGCAACTACATGGTCAAAGCTGAAAGTTGGACGGAAGTTGGGTTGCGTCTTCTTGAAAGACTTCGCAACCCAAAAAAAAAACTTGAAAATAGACCTTTTTTTTTTAAATTAAGTTAAAAAAAGGCCCCATTTGCCTTTGATCCTTTAAACTAGTGTAAAAACCCGAATATTGTGAACTGACAATACAAAACTGCGATGAATATTGTCTCAAATGCATATTGTGATGGACATTTCTGGAGGAGAGCAATCTAAAATTAAAAAATATTGTAGTTTTTCCATGACATGCAATATTTGATTTTATATTGAATATTAGTTTTTCTTCAATGATAATATAAAGTTGTATTGGCAATAAGTTATATGAAATAAGTCTGAGAATATTGTATTTACCTTTTCTTAATCCGTTAGTTAAAGAGGGAAGAAGTTCCTACCCTCAGTAAAGAATTATCTTTTAATAGAATTATCTTTCATGTAGGAGCCAAATTAATGTGGTTTACAAATCACAACTTCACTTCTATTTAATCAAAATTTAAGGTACAATTTGATCAAAGTAAAGTTTAAAAAATGCATACATATTATCTTATTGAAAAAAAAAGAGAAGAAATTAAATGAGCCAAATTATATTCTTATTACGTGATCGAATTGTGCGTAGAAACATATTCAAATTTGACGTGTTAAGTTCTTATTTAAAAAAGTGTTGAGTAACAGAGAGAAAAGTAGAGATAATTAAAAATGGAAATACAGACACATACACAAAAGTTTGTGTCTCAACATTACATAAAACAGTGAGAGTGAAGTCCCAAACAAGCAGGTAATATAACAATAACAATAATAATAATAATAAGTAGAGGTAGAAATTAAATTTGGAAAGTAGTGAGAAGAAAATGTTTAAGAATGTCAAAGTCAAGGCCAGGATCCATTGATTCCAGGTGGTTCCACAGCCTGTGACTTAGATCATCCACCTCCCTCTGCAATTTCTTTATATAATCACATGTCTCCTTCAAAACCTCCCCCGCCGTCGATACCTGCATGCGCATACCGTATTCGTACCAACATCTCGTATGATTAAGTAGCTAGGTCGAGTAATATATTAGTGTAATTAACAAGAGAATGTAGATTAATAACCGTAGAGTTCATGTCGCCCGGCTTACGGCGGTCGAGATGAGGGAGCAAGGTTTGCAATTTCAAGACTAGATTTTGAATCTCCTCGTCGCCTAATTTGGAGGAACCCATCAATTTTGTTTTTTTGGTGAGGAGGGCAGAACGAGAAGGGTGTGAGCTTAAATAGGCAGTCACTGAGGGAGGGACGACTGCCCCTGCAATCCCCACATCAAAAAAAGAGTTATGCTATTTGTTATAAGGGACCATAAATTTTCGAGGAATCTTCACATTTATACGATATTATTCACTTGAGAATAAAATATCATGACTTTATTTTTCACCCAAAAGTCTCATATTAATAGGATGTTTGTTCTCCCTTATCCATGATCTATCTTTACACCTTGTTTATGTTTTCAACAATCTTCCACTCAAACCAAGTACGGCATGCGAGTCTCTTTTATTGAACAAATATATTTTAAATTATACTTGAGCACACCTTAACTCGCGAACCATGAATCCTTCAAAATTACAATTAAGGTGATAGAAAAGCTCAACCCCAAATTCACCTGATTTATGCCTGAGCACACAACAAGTACAACTACCCCTCATAGAGACCAGCATTTCAAAAGCACTCGTTTACTTTTTTTTTTTTTTTGATATTCGTGACTGTCTGGGCCAGCTTGCGCTCACCTCGACTAGTGTCACAGGGCATACCGTCTAACCCTACAACATTTTGATACTCGAGATTTCTTTCGCTATGGTTATTGAGGGAATTTGCTCTAATACCACTTGTTAAAGCCGAACGACAAACACTCAATGAAGATACTCCGAGTATAAGCTTTCATGATTTTACTTTTTGTTTCACCAAAAAGACTTCATTACCAATGAAGATGTTTGTTTCCTTTATAAATCCACAATCTCTTCTTTATTTAACCAATGTGAGATAACATTTTGTATGTGTTCTCAACACTATTATTTCTGACCATTCGAATCTTATTATTATTATTATTATTTATTTATTTATCATCATTTCAAATTATGTTGATGAGTTTTCTATTTCATGAAGTGTTATTTCCATGTGCCATGTACCATGTACCGATCTTCGCTTTAGCTAAATTGTCCATATTGGTTTGAGTACTCATATATGCTACACTTTATATTTGTCTACTGCAATTAGCTATATAATGTGACAAATGTGTTTACTAGCTACTTATGTTTTGTATCATTCATAGATGGACAAATACTTAGCTACTTGCAATCGAGTAGTCATCATCGATATCGAGAGATCAAACACGAAGCAAACTAAATGTGAAAATTATTTCTCTCTTTATTATTTTTAGAGTTTATTATTGGTGACTAATTAATAAAAAAAGAAAATAAAGATAATTAGTTAAAAAGTAGTTCGTTCTTCTTCTTCTTCTTCTTTTTTAAAAAAAAGAAAAAGTATCTAACACTTCATTTTGGTTTGGGGAATTTGCATGTATATTTTAATAAGGCAAAAAAATTGCATAAATAGCAAAATAATGAAAATATTTGTAAATATAGCAAAATCAGATTTATAGATTCCATCGATAGTGTTTGATAGACTCCATCAATAATGTTTGATAGAATCTATAAAAAAAAAATTGCTATATTTGCAATATTTTTAAAAAATTGGTATAATTCTAATGTAGAGTAGAAAATTTGCTATAGAATGCAAATTCCCTTTTGATTTTTGAATATTAACTTTGTAAATGCAACTTTTATATATAGATTTTCAAGAACCCAAGCCATATTTTAGAAACAAAATTAAAATAATAATAATAAATAAATTATTTATTTTATTTTATTTTTGAAAATTTTGGCTAAAAATTTATTCATGGAGAGGCAAAAACTATGATAAATAATTTAGAAGGAAAAATAATATTAATATTAATATTATGAATTATGAATTATTGTACATAAAAGACAAAAACCCCTCACAATCTTAGAAGGAAAAATAAGATTATAATTGTATCTACTACGTACTTTAGTATACTACAAGACATAAAAGTATACTATAAGGAATAAAAATAATTTTTAAGAATGAAAGAACTTAAATTCATAAATTAAAAAAAAAAAAAAAAGTTACTTGTTTGAATTGACTTGAAAACGCAAAAACAATGTTTTCTTTTTTTACTTTTAAAATCCTTTTTAAACACTAAAAAAATCATTTTAAACACACTGTTAATTTAAAATAGTTTAAATTGAAGGAGAGCATGGTCTTGATTTGAATGGTTCGCAACTTTGAGATCATTGGTTAAAGGCTTAATTTGATATTGCGGATCTTTTTATTTCAATGACTTTTTGTTCCTACGTACTATAATTTTATGAGTAGATAGCGATATTACAATTAATTTTCTCTTGCCAATCTTGTATCTTTTCGGGTACGTATTACTCAGTCTACTACCTATTTGTACCAAAATAAAAAGTCTATTACCTATTTGTACTAAAAAAAAAAAGTCGACTACACAAAAGTGATACCTAGTTATTGACTATTACAAAATTACAAATAGTAATTTTATGAGTTAAAAAAGTAACTGAGATTTTTCGACGAATAGACTAAATTGATAGAATATTTACAACACTAACAAATTTGAAAAAAATTAGCAATCACAGTTAAATATTACGGTATAAAGTAATACTTTTTATATCGAATAACTAATATATAATACAATATGAGAAGTATTATTTATATTGTATATTTGACTATGGATGCTAAATATTTTCAAATTTGCTTAGATCTGTAACTATTTTGTAAAATTGGTCTATCATGTACAATTTCCCAAATAACTTTATATAGTTTATTTTGATCATAAAAGGCAACATTATTTTTAAGTACACAATTTAGAGGGGTGATTGCATGCATAGTGAAGAGATATGTGCAAAAGTGGAGTATTTGATGCGGACGATGAAATAGTGTTTGAGATGAATGGTTAAGAAGGTAAGATATCAACATTGTTGAAACATGGTTGAATAAATGCAAACAATTCTACATGCCAAAACATTTTTAATCAGCTTCACCTTAAAGACAAGATAAAATGAAATCTACATGCTGTTGGTTTCCTATAGCAAACAAGCATTCAAAGTTCTACATGTTTTTATTCGAATATTAAAGCACTTCAGTTTTCATTTGGAGAAATATCAAGGAAAGCAAACAATCAAAGCATGCGGTTTCAAACAGTTCAAACAAGCAAGACAGTTTTGCAGTTCAAACAAAACAGATTTCAAGTAAAACAGTTAAGGAAGTTGAAGCTACCTAACTAACCACCTAAACTACCTAACAGCACACAAACAAGCAAAAACAGAAAGCAGCAATTGCAGATCGATCGAGGGATTCAATCCTAGGGGCTCTACATATATTGATCTTCATGTATTTTCGAAGTGTGTGAGAAAAATTGTAAAAACCCTAAAAGTGTTGAGTGCATGCTTGTGAGAGTGATTCGATCCAGTGTATGCTTGTGCGTGTGTTTTTGTGCTCTATGAATAAAAAGTAGAAAGAGCCAAAAGGCTTACCTCTTAGCAGTGGAGTAGACCAAGTGTCGAACCACTTACATCGCCGTGTACTCTCTTCTCTCTTCCCTTTTCTCTTTGTGTTTGTTTTGCATTTTGTTCCTTGCTGTTCCTCGCAGAGCCAAACTCAGAGTCATGCAGAATAGAGAAATGGATTAGTTCGTTTGAACGATTAAGAAAAAGGGCTAGGTCAGTAAAGAAGTTGAATCGAAATCGTAGAAGAAGCCGTAGAAGGGTTAATTACCTGAGCGATGAAGGCTGTGAAGAACCGAGGAGAGATTTCGGCAGAGCTTCGCTAGGGTTTCGACCTCGGAGAAGAAGAGAATCGAAGGGCTAAATTTATAGCCCC
>JBBMEF010000004.1:10344281-10358073 GCA_037832685.1 Sicyos baderoa
AAAGTAGCTTCCCAAAGTTTGTTTTTGTTTTTAAAAGTTGGTTAGTATTCTCCTACTTTCTTAAAGAAATATGGATATGGTTGGAACGATGGAGCATATTGTAATAAATTTGAGAGATAATAGGCTTAAATTTGAAAAACCAAAAACAAGAAATCAAATGGTTATCAAACGGGGCCTAAAGTACCGTGATTAAATATACATATTCTAAAGTTCATGAATGTATTAAACAAGGTTTAAAAGGATCGCAAACACTTGTCAACAGAGTAATAGCTCAACCGGCATCAATGTTCACCTAATGACATGGAGGTCATAGGTTCGAGTCTCCCCCACCCCGAATAATTGTAATCTCAAAAAAAAAAAAAAGGATCACAAACATTTCGAATTTAATTTGTTACATATATTTTGTTATACTTTACTCCAACGGAACTAAATTTAATTATTGTTTTGATGTAATCGTGAACACCAAATGCCAAAGTTGATGTTATTATGAAAATAACTTAAAATCATGAATGTCAAAAGGCTGACATTTTGAATTATGATGTTAAGGTTTTTAGAGGTTTAAGTTCGAAACTTTCTTATTATTTCTCATGTTCAAGTTTTTTTTTTTATCGATGTGGATGCCCTCCAATTATATATCAGAGCTAAACTCTTATTTTTTTTTTATGTAATTGGGTTATCTGTAGTAGGGTTGAATGATACTGCATTATATATATTAAACTCTAGCCTCTACGATTGACACTCTATATTTTTCGCTATCTCCTTAATAAAATGATCTCTCTTTGCTCGTAGTAGTTAACACCCGGTTAATGGACTATGTAAATTTTGTGTTATTCTATTTACGTTTTTCTTGTATTTTCAAGAGATTGTTGACGGTCATTTTCCTAACAACTTCTATCTCACATTTTGAAGGAAGAAAAAAGCGCGTTGCTAATTATGGAATAATAATAAGGATAACAAGCCTCACATATTATTTCAAAACATTATCAATTGTATTTTTTAGTATTAATAGTATGAGATTTATCATCTAAAAATATTTTTATTAATTACAATGAGAAAATATCATTGAGCAATACTTAAGTAACGATGGGTAAGTATTTTGGAAATACTTGCTCACTTTTAAAGTCACATATTTTTATTTTTTACATTTCTCTCTCCTCCAAAGGTGGATAAGTATTTCTCGACATCATTTATCAATTTTAAAAGGTTTCTTCATTTTTTTTAATGTGATCTTCACTATGCTACCACAAATATACCTTTTTGAAATTACATCTTCTTTGGATCTGATTTTAATTTCATTTTACTATTTTTCGAGAATCTGATCTCAATTTCATTCTAACGGTAAAAAGGAAGGAAGAAGAACAAAGAGTAGAATACCAAGTAGATTTGTATTGGCCACTATAATATTGAAGATGTCAATTAGGGAATGGCTACAAGGAGACCAATAAGAATAGGACATGTATACACAGTGAAAAGCCAAAATAACAACCAATAATCATAGAAAGGAGTACAGGGAAAAAGACTGTGTTTTTGTACAAAGGAATTAAGTTAGGACGACGTCGTTTCAATAGGTATTCCTTCTCACACCTAAATTTCTCATCATATAACAATTTCATTATATTATATTATATGTTTCATCTCATCTATAGATAGAAGACATGATATCTTTTAAGTAGTCAGCATGGACATGTTTGGATTGGGGAATGAATATTTGAACGTGGTGTTTGAATGAATGGTCGCATAAAAACCATGTTTGGATAAAGTTGTTCGAAAATCATGTTTGGAGGAGGGGATGTAATTCAATAATTGAATTGAAGGGTAAATGGAAGGGTGTTGATTTAGTTAAAAATGTGAGGGGGGAGGATTGATGAGAGTGGAAAGGGTGTGTGTTTGGTTTGGTTAGTTCCTTTTTACTGCATCAATGATTCAAAAGGTGTGGGATCCTCTCTCTTGTTGTGTCCACACCTTATCTGTTGCAGGTTTCACTCACCTGACTCTGTCCCCCACAACTCTCCATCCATTAATGCCTTCCCTTCCCTTCCCTTCCCTTCCCCCTAAACCAAACACCATTCTTCTCAACCCCTTTGTGCAAAGCAAACTCTCCGTAATTTCCTTGTTTCTTTTTGCTATGTGGTCCCTTTGTGGATACCAATTTTGCTTACTGCCCCTTCCCACCTTCCTCCTCGACAGCCCCTATTGTGTTCCTCAGACCTCTCAGTACGATGATTCATTTAACCCCCATCTCCATTTCTTTTCTTTTAACTATCTTATAGCCTTTGTTTTCTTTAAAAAAAATATTTAGAAATTGGAGTTTCCTTGCACTATATCCAGGGTAACCACATCTATCCTTACTAGATACCGAGAGACATCAAAAGAATGGATGTATATAAAATTAATGTCAAAGATGAATCTCGAACCTGAGACCTTAAGGGGAACATGCCTTCAAAGCCGAAGCCCCTATCTTATATGTTACTATTCATTCTCTTAATTGGATTTTTGCTTTCTCTTTTTTGTTTAACATCATACTCACACCTCCACTGTTTCATATCTAAACCAAGAATAAGAACAATTAAAACAGAATAACAAGTTCTTTTTCTCTTTGTTTTTGGATTCTGGGTTTTCAAGATATTAACACAAAGATGGGCATTTGTTTAGAGTTGATCTTAAAAACTTTAACTTTCTTGCTGGGTATCTCTCCTTACTCTCTCTGTTCCTTCTTTCTTGTGCTTGATTGAAGCAGTAACATGGTAAAACAAAACCCCATTATGGGAATTGGTTATTTAATGTTTCCGGATATTGATACATAGGAGTTATTTGATTTTCAGTTGTTGTCTGTCTTGTCTATCCTCTGTAAGTTTTCTTTTTCACTCTCTCCTTTAAAAACTGTTGTAGATTGGACTGAGTTCAAACTTTTCAATTTTGGGTTTTGGGCTTTTTTTTGCAGATATGCCTCAATCAGAGCCATTGAAACCAAATCTCAAGTTGATGATCAGCAATGGCTTACTTACTGGGTTGAACTGACCTTCGCCAAGGTTCTTTGAATGGCAGGTTCTGCTTAGTCTGTCAACTGAAACTTTTTCATGGCAGCATCCCAATATGGTCATATTTCAAATGTTGCAGGATCAGACAATATGTCCCGTGACTGTGCGCGCAAATTGGTTTGGACAATTACGAATATCAATAACGAATTCGCAGAAAATACATTAGAGAACATGAACGTTTGGTATGTTACTGCAGAAAAATACATTAGAGAACATGGAACAGAAGAACTACAATACATGGTTGACAATGTGAGGATGGTTTTTGTGCTTATTTGTGATTCTTCTCCATTTAATTCACACAGCTTATTATGGCTAAACTGATGCATTTGTTCCTTCTTCGGGCTGAAATGCACAGAAGAAATGGAAATGGTAGCAGCTATTATGGTTAAGCAGAGAATGAATACTGAAACTGATGCCACTCTCCAACTCTCCATTACACTGGCTATTTAAGGCTCAAATAAGAGTTATTATGGTTTTTTCGCTTTTGGGTCTGAAAAACTAGTCTTTTTCATTGTTGAAGATGTTTAAGGTTAAATTTTGAAGTAGCATAAGTTTGTGCAACCTGTACTGTTTTTGGTCTTTGTTGTAATATCAAAGCACATTCAAATAAAAATCAAGAGAAATGTAGTTACTATTGTCAATTATCACTTAACAAAGATGTTACCTTGAGACAGTTGGTCAAACTTTGCAGATAGCCTGAAAATCTCAGATAAGTACTGCAAAATTTCACAGACAAGAAAAAGAATATGAGAAGCTAATTTTGAGCATCTGTTATTACAATCCAATGGTTGAGATGTCACAGTTAACAATCATGATCCTTGGTGTACAGCACACACAAGGATTGTTTTCAAGTCTAAGAATTCTATTCATTAGAGATCATAAATGGTGGATGATGATCATCAGGAGAACTATGGAATAGCTTGGCAATACTTCAGCCTTTTTTCTTGCTCAATCTACAAGCCCAAATTTTGTGTGAAACTTCGAATTCACTCTTCATTTTCCTCCTCGTCTTCTTCACCCTCGGTCGTATTTTTTGATTGGTGTATGTACTCCTGAGCCTGAGCTAGGGCTGACTCCTTTGCATCTGCTGCATACAGAATCATCTTGATTGCTGCTGCCATCTGAATCAAACGTACAATTATCAATCGTGCAATTATTTTCAATGTACTCTTGAAAGTTGAGAGTTTGATAAAAGTATGGTTATCTAGTCATTCATATTGAAAGGTTTTCTCTAAAACCATGGAGCTCTTACCGGGAGATCTTCTAATTCAGGCATCTGGCAAAAGATTTCTATGTCCCTTAATTTTGCAAAGTAAAAGTCTCTTTCTTTTTCCAAAAGATCTACAGACAGTTTCAGATCCGTAACCTATCCAAAAGAAGGAAAAAAAATGCAACAAAATAAGCAACAGCTTATAAGAGGGGAAAGTCCAAACAATACAAACAAAACTTTGGAGAAGAAAGAGGATAAAAAATGTTTTTTTTTTTTGAAACCGGGAAATCGAAGCTTCGTCCCACTATATCCAGGGTAACCATGTCTGTCTCTAGGCCAGGCACCGGGAGACATCGAAGGAATGAAGACATGGAAAGTGTCTACATATTAATGTCGTGAGTTTCAAACTGGGGATCTTAAGGGGAGCACACCTTCAAAGCCCAAGTTTTCAACCACTATGCCACCCTTGAGGGCAGAAAGAGGATAGGAAAATGTTAGAGCCATCCTTTGACAAAGAACAAAGTAGAAATTAGCAGTGTCATTATTTTGCAGCCTGTCTACCTCCTTGGTCAAAGATTGAATTTCTCCAGATGAATTTGCCCCGCCCGTTATGCCAGTCTTCCCCGGCTTCGATCCTATATGGACAAGGCATCAAATGGCTTATTATATGGCTCGTTACCAATGAAAACTAAATAACTGGACCAAGCTGTGCAAAAATTTTACTTGGTTCAACTGGGTCGCCAGAGCCAAGGCTATGCATATTATTTGTTTGCAGTGATTTAGCAGGCTTCTGAAAACCCTTCATTGATGGTCCACCCTTTCCACCTTTACATCGTCGCTCCACGGGATTATAGTTCCTGTTAAGACATTTGAGAAATATTTGACGACAAAATTAAATGAATATATCATTTATATATTGATACTCGAAGTTAACAGATGAATAAACTGCAAAAAGATAGCATACTCGTTCATTATGCCACCATTAACTGAATCACAGTAGCGTTTCAGCCATTGCAAGAATTCCAAGTTATCCAGTGGTCTGCCTTTAACAAGCCTGTTGACTTCAATGTGCTGTCACATATAGCATCAGCATTCAACATACTATGTAAGGAATGGACATTTTTCTAACTATCAATCATAAACACATTAGGCTTCAAAAAACAGTAGTAAGGCACCATCCATTTCATCAACAATTATACTGCTATGAAGAATACAAATAACTCAAGATGTGTCCATCCAGCTCTTAATTCACCCTCGTCATCTAGGCCTCGACTTCTAAAACATACATTGCCGATTTCAAGTGTCAAGGAGATAAAAGGTTGACCATTTGGTTACATACCTTTTCAATTTTCAACTTATTGAATACATCCTGCAGAACCTTGTAATTCTGGATCATATCGTATTCGGTTTTCGCATCAAAATGGACCTTTTATACATAAACAAGACATACAAGTCAGTATCACACAGTAGCCATTAATTATTTCATTTATTCTCAAAATCTAAAGCAGATATAAAACTGAAACTAGAAAAACATTGATAAGAGATAACTAACCTTATGCATTGGGACAGCTCCTGGGTAGGTCATATCAATCATCTGACACTGCACAGCCCCAGATGCAGCCTAGACAGAACAAACAAACATGGAAAAAGCAATCATATGATATCAACCCCAAGAACTTATAATTGTTGATAAGAGAACAAGTAGAAAACCAGAATAAAGGGGGAAAACTTCCAATAGTAATTTTGCTTGCAAGTTGCAATGAAGTCAATACACCATATAATAGACAAATAACTTGCATCCAATTGAAAAACAAATCTAGGCTTCAGTGAATGCTATGAGAAATTGTGGCTAGACAAAAAAAAATTCTTAAAATGAGAGCTTTTCAGAGAATCTCGCATGACTAAATGGAAAAAAAAATCAGTATGAGCATATCGTAAACAGATAAGTGCCACTTGATCTCATACACAATCCAGTTCTCATAATTAGTTGGAATTCAAACTCTGTAAACTAAGATTAAAAAGACAGCAGGGTTTCTAAACTCAAGTCACTTCTCAACTACAACTTAGCAGACATTATTCCTTCGATCGTTGAAGACTTGGACTTTGAAGGTATGCTCCCTTGTGACATTACTCCTTCGATGTCTCCGGTGCCTGGCCTAGGTACAGGTTTTCTAAACACAAGTCACTTCTCAACTACAAGTTCTAACAGCACCCAAAATCAGTAGAATCCAAAAGCACAATGTGAGATTAACACAAAGACATAAAGACCCTTTTCTTCCCTCGAGCAAAGGGCAACGAAATTACAAAGAAAAATCCAAATCACTATCGTATTTCACGGTTAGCAACAACCCAAATCGGCAATAAACCAACTGAGCAACGCCCTCGAATCAAACACCGATTCCTAATTTGCAAGCATTCGTACAAAAAATTGAAATGCATAAACAGAAAAACAAAACCCAGTTCAGAAATTACAACAGAAACACATTCCCTCAAGAACAAAACAAAAAAAGTAGGAAAAGAACCTCTTCAATGCGCGAGAGATTGAGTTGGAGGCAATTGTTGATCCATGTGAGAATCTCATTCCTGCCGACAAAGTAAGCGCTGTCCATCATTCCAATATTGGAAGCCATATTCAGATATCAATTCCAAGAAACCCCAAAAAAAATCATAAGAAGAAGGGGGAGAAATGGAGGAGGAAACAGAGAGAAGAAGAAATGTTAAAATAAAGTGGAAATGAAGGACGGCATATTAAGGGGGAGGAGGAGGAGGCGGCGGCTTGGCTTATGGGCGCTTATTAAGGGGGAAACGATCCTTAAAAACCAAATTTGAAAACCCAAACCCCCCATTTCCATTTCGAACATTTTTAACAATCTTCCAAAACGGAATGTGGGGATTTCAACGGTGCACGGAATTCATTCTTCAACGCCAATTATAACTAATTAGCGTTATATTAAGCAAAACCACCCTAATTTTAAACATTCTTAATTTTCTTTTTCTTTTTTCTTTTTTCTTTTCAAATTTAGATGTATGCTAATTAAAAAGGGTCAACAAGAGTTTAGTCCAACACCATGGATAAACTCTTTTTTTTATATATATAAATATAGGTCAAAATTAGAGTATAGTTTAGTGATATCGTGTATGACTATTAAGTGACCAAAGTCTCTTCCATCTACGTTGTTAAATTAAAAAATAAAGTTAGGGTAACCATCAACCTAAGCACAATATTTTATATATATATACTCGTGACTTTTTGTGTTAGCTTTCGCGTAGAAAGCGCACTTTGACTAATGTTATGGGGCATACCGCTTGACCCTACAATTATTAGATGTCAAGAAAACTCGTAGATATTAATTTAAAATTAATTTATAGGTAGGTTGTCACCATGTGATTTGAACTCATAATCTTATGCACCACAAGACTCTCTGTGATCAATTGGGTTACCACATGATGATTAAGCACAAAAAAACATGTACAAACGATTGAGTTTACAAAACACAAGGAAGAAACCAAGCAAACAACCAAGTAACTAATGGATCCTTAAGGAGAGAGTGAGAAAATCACTCACAAAACAAGTCAAATGGAAAAAGATTATGGCATCCCAAACTAAGTCGGTAAGGAATGACACATCAATCTCTACTTTTTTTTATGGAAAATCCAAATTAACGTAGTTAATTATATATATGTATAATGGTGATGTAATATTAGATAATATGAGGTTCTATCTTGCAAGGTATCACCAACATGCTCTTATAAAATGGAGTTGTATAGGAAAAACTATTTTGAAATATATTTAAGCTTTGGGATCAAATACACGTTTGTGTGGGGTCCACACACTTTATAACTCAAAGTATCGAGGATATCATATTAGAAAATATGAGATTTTCACCTTAAAATCAATTGTCATAAGAAGAATAACTCATATCTTATATAAACATATTGAAGAATTATCACATTTCTAATGTAGGACAATTGCTACAAAGTGAGTATTTCCAACCTATAAATCTTTAAAATACAATAGTGATTTGTAAATTTAGCAACTAAAGATGCAATAATAATAAAGATTTTGAGATTTACCAACCGACATACAATTTTTTTTTTTTGATATACGTGAATGTCCGGCCCAACTTTCGCATACCTCGACTAATGTCACGGGTCATACCGTCTGACCCTACAACATTTGGATGCTAAGGAAACCCGTAGAGATTAACTTGAAATTAATTCCTAGGTAGGTGGCCACCATGGGATTTGAATTCGTCACCTTATGCACTTCAAGACCCTCTTTGACCAATTGAGCTACCCCATGATGGTTAACACGACGTACCATGTAACCCTCGGTCGAAATAGAAGACGAATATATTCCCTACAAAAGAAGTGAAAACTCATCTCACATATTAGAAAGTGTGAGCATCTATCTCAAAATCAATTTGAAATGAAAAAAAGTAACTCATCTATCTTTTTCTGATGTGATACTCAACATCTCATTCATTTGCTATCGAAAACTTAGCTAGAGCAATTTGGGCACTAAAAAAGTCAATAGTACTCTATGTTTATGCAATGTCTAATAATCATGTGAACCAAAGGTAAGCTCATGAAAAATACATGAAAATAGATTTCGGTACAATTTCCCTAAAAAAAGTATTTGATTAATATAGGTCGTCAAATTCCCTTACTTTTATAATGAGATTTAATTTTGAAAAACTAAAGAACAATTCGTTTGAACAAAAAAGAAAGAATCGTCATATTTACATTAATCAAAGCCATGGAAATATTTAGATTGAAAGAAGGGACAATGAATATTTCTGGCGTACGGTTCAGTTTTATTTTTCACTTCTAAAAGAAAAGGAAAAAACAACCGAACCACCGACAAAAATTGAATTTCTTCTAAAAAGATTGAATAAATAATCTGTAGGATCAAATAATTATTTATTATGAAATGACAATAAACAATTGTGATGAACAATCCTTTTCTTAATGATGTTATCATCGCAATATAGTAATAGTTCAACCGCTATCAATGCTCACCTAATAAATTAGAGGTCTTAGGTTCGAATTTCTCCATTCCAATTGTTATAATCTAAAAAAAAAAATGTTATCCATGATATTTTTCTTGTTGAGGATATAAATTTGACAAGATTTCGTTCTTAAGAGAACAGACAAAAACTCTCTTCCAGTAAACAAACTAAGATCATTTATTTAATTGTGTTTTTTTAGATTACGAAGATTCAAACTCACGACTTTGTGTATATTGATGTTGAACTATTACTTTTTGTTGACCATTTAATTGTTAAAGTAAAATTAATTTAGAAAAATTAATAATTTCTTAATTAATAAGATAACTCAATTTTTATTGGATTTTTTTACTGTCCATTCAAATGAGTTAAAATAATACAACAATATAAGAAAGAAAAAAAATGATAAAATATTAAAATAAAAGAAATGATTACTATCATTATCCCATATCATAAAAAATAATTAACATGTATTTTCCATCTAAGAATTTGATGATCGATTTTTCAACTCAAATCATGATTGTTACAAATATATGTTATTGTCATAAATGGTAATCAACTAATCCAAGAGCAGATCAAAGTTTGAATGTATACTTATTTTTTCCAAAATATTTCTATACTTTTTTTTAATGAGTTAAATTTATATATACTTAAAAAAGTGGTTTAGTTTCTTTTTCTTTTAATAAAATATTTTATTTTTAAGACTATGTTAGTCATTATGTTTGAGTTTATGTTAGATTTTGTCGTTGCTTTGTAGTTCATTCCATGTGTAGCAATCATTTTTCTATAAAAAAAAACCTTTTATTCCAACTCTTCTATACGGTTCTTCTTCACTCTATCTTCATCTTCAACATCTCAACATCTATTAGATTAGAATAGGAAAAAAAAAAGTTTACATGATGAAAGAAAACATGTTTACATTATGGGCAAGAGGCAAGTAGATTTAAGGAAGAGGATTTTTGCTATATCTTTAGTTTATAATCCTAAAATACTACGCATAACACAAAATCAAAACTAATTTATTTGTAACAGAAAATTCAAATTGAATTCTATCATTGGTTCAATTCTATAAGTTAGTAGACTCAATCTATCACTAGTTGAATTCTATCGCTGATAGAAAAATATGTTCTATCATTGATTGAGTTCTATCAGCAATAGAGTAAAATCATTTTGTCACAATCGATAGAAAATTATGTACTGTAGATGAATTATTTTAGAAATTATAGTGTAAATATAATATAAAAGATAAAATGTGGTAAATTCCCTAAAATATTTGGTTTTGATTTTAGATATTTAGCAAGCATTGGAGAATTTGAATATCCAAACAAACCTTTTGTAACAAAGGTTCAAATAGCTTTAGTGATATGGAGCCAAATTTGACAACAATTGACAAGACCTCGTTTCCGTACGAGAAAGATCGATTGGATATGCTGAGTTCAATCTTGTTGGAGAGATTGTGGTTTGTCATGCAAATAACACTCTTGGAGCCTACTTCCTTTAATCCTCCTATTTTCTTTTATAACATCCTTAAACAAATTAAGTAGAGTTATAAGTGAATTTTCTCCTACAATTTGATAAATTATTAATCGGGTGACTTGTTTAAACAACTGAATTGGATGAATATTTAAAACATAAATTTAAATCGAATGAGTCAGTGATACAATAATTTTATTGTTTAATTGTAAACTAGTTCAACACCAACATCACAGGTTCGACCAATAATTAATATTTGTCACCCTTCTCCTCATATGTACTCAAAAGAAGGAAAAAAAAAAAAGAAGGGGTCGTTGAAACTTAAATACAAGAGTAAATGTGACTTAACAATGAGAGAGAGGAAAAAAGAAACTAGTGAATTGACAAAATTGGTTAGTTTTGCAATATATATATTTTTTTTTCATGGCTATATTTTAGGGAAAACTAGGTAAATGTCTAAAATTAGAAAGTATTTCAGTAAATGTCTCCACTTTTTCAGATTTTAAATAAATGTTTATTCTTTAATTTAAAATATAAAATTTAAATAACTAAATATAAAATGGACAGTTATACCCTCGAAATTTAAATTCATTTCAATTTTAAATATTATTGCAAATATTGACTCTTTGTAACCATCATTCAAACAAAATTTCACCAAATCTAAACAAAAATTCTAAACAGAATTTCACCAAATTTAAACAAAAATCTAACTAATATTTAAATATGAAATATTTCTCATAATTTCACCAAATCTAACACAAAAATCCAAAAATTTGTTTAAACAAATAATTAAAAAAAGAAAAAAGAAAAATACCAATTTAAATGTGATTTTTTTAACAAACATTAAACATTGTTTAATGTATATACATAACAATACATACGAAACCCCCACTGAAAATTTGTTGGTCGCGACATGTATTTAAAAAGAGATAAGAAAAAACAAAGAAAAAATCACTTGAGGAAACTGCAACATTTGGTCGTGTGTAACTGTTCGTACAACTACACAGAATAATATCTACGACAAACTTGGATAAGAGAGTGCACATGGATTTATATACGATTGTCCGTACTCGTACTCAATCACATCAGTCAGTGTGCATTTACCTTGTTGCTAGGCCGAAATGCAGATTTCACGTATCCACACACTATTTTGGGAGTGACCTACTTATGGTCATCCTGAACAACATCAATGGGGGCATGTGTGAGAGCCTGTGAACTTCTTGACCACCAAAAGGTTGTTATCCCTATAGACCGACACATGAACGTATCAGTTGGAAGTCTCGTGGATGCATATTGTAGCAAAATGTGACTTACTAGATTTTATGGTACTAAACTAAAAGCTTCTACTCGGTGCTAACTTATAAATTGCTTCCTTCAAGTCATCTTTCTTTGGAAACAATATACCTAATTTCGTTACACTTGGACCTAACAATGTGTCTGGGTTGTACGTATATGTACGCATAGTTGTGATTTCAGCCATTACACAACAGTCGGTATATAACCCGTTGCCAAAGCCATTGAGCATCCACCGAAAATCGCTATCTTCAATTAGATCTATAACCTTGCTTTTGGCAAGACCATAATTTGTAAATGCATAGACTTGAAATTTTGGAACTCTCGTTGAGTTCGAGTCAGGCACCGATGGATGAGAAAAATTGAGATATCGTGCACTCATTGACCACATCAAGAGATACCGTGTTGTACTTTGAGTACACATTGCTCGTATCCCAACGCCCGTCGAATGCAATGATAATATGATTTTTTCCATTAACAACTAGTTTTGGATCATGTGAAAGAGAGAAAAAAAAAAGTGATCACCTCTAAATTGTGAACAACTCATAAAAAATGAAAAAACAATGCGCACAATATTGAATCGTATGATCAAATGTGATGAAATATCTTGGTGATTAAATATGGTAGTTGATTATTTCTAAACCCACAGGATAATTAGTTGGCCAAAATTATTAATATTTAAAAAAAAATCATTTTACAACGGAAACTATTCTCTCCTTGATTACGTGGATGATGGGTCAACCAAGTGAATTTATCTCACCTCATAAATTTGAGTTTAGACATGCATTTAAACACAAGAAATGTGTAAACAATCTCGTGACATAGTTCCTAATTTTAGACATCTAATATCATTTCCTTATATCTTATTTGGGCTTTTAGTGTCAACTTAGCCCAAATAGCATTACAAATTAACGTACAGCAACAACCGTATAAATTGGGCAAACGATGCTGAGTCCATTTTTTCTTTTTTCTTTTTTTCTTTTTTTAACAATATTTAAGGAGATTTAAAGACTTAGTTACAAATGTTGGATGAATAAGTAAGAAATTTTTGACATCTTTATAAGATATAAGATATATGAACTATTATGTTCGTTGATCTATATTTTGTTGACTATTGAACGATTTCATTTGATAATTTTGTAAAGTATTGTTATCATTTATCATTCTATTCTCATGATCTTATTATTGATAAACCAACACAATTGTTCTAAAGCATTATTGATTGAAGTTTATCAACATATTAATTGAAATCACTTATCAATTACTCTAATCAGTGTCATCGATAGAATGTTATTTTTGATACTTTCACAAAAGATGTCAATTATTATTTTATTTTTTTGTTACTAAAGCAAAACCTTTATTAATAAGGGGTTTTTTTGCAAAAATATACCAAATTGATAAAATATTTATAACATTAAACAAATTTGAAAAAAATTTAGTAATCATAGTCAAATATATGGTATAAAGTAATATATTTTATACTGAATAACTAATACATAATACAATATGATAAATAATATTTATATTGTATATTTGATTATGGATGCTAAATATTTTCAAATTTGTCAAGATCTATAATTATTTTGATTGGATTATCCGTACAATTCCCATAAATTTTAAGAACATACATACAACAGTAAAAAATAATTAAAAAATAGAGAATTTGCGCTGGATAGCAAATTTCCTACTCTGCATTAGAATTATAGCAACTTTTTAAAAATATTGCAAATATAACAACTTTTTTTGATAGACTCTATCAAACACTATTG
>JBBMEF010000004.1:10365062-10376159 GCA_037832685.1 Sicyos baderoa
ATTTAAATAAAAGGGGTGCCCCGACTGCTGTATTTCATTTTAAATTCCGCTTTGCGTTTCCAAAGAAATAAATAAAGTTGTTATTTCATAAAAGTTTAAGTGAAGGTCTAATTCTCGTTTCGGTTTAGGGAGGTTGCTCGGTAAGGACCTAGATTTAGGCCGTTGTTTGGGCCGGGTCTTTACATAGATAGTGCATTTAATTTAATAAAACCCCACGTCGAGTGGAATAAATGAAAACGGTGGGTTTGACTTTGACTTTGCCTTGCATCCCCTTTCCCCCTTCTCCTTCATCGCAGAACAAACAACCAAACAAACAACCAAACAATCAAATTGAATTTCAAAGTTTGGAACAAATCATGGATCAAATCAACGCCCTCAAAGGCTACGGCAAAGTCACCAACCTCGAACTCGAAGCTCAAATCCCGCAACCATCAAAACCAAACTCCAAATCCCCCAACCACAAATCTCTCCGCCTCACCGCCGCCATCGCCGCCACCTCCGCCGCCATCCTCCTCGCAATCCTCCTCGTAGCCCACATCCACAACTCCACCGCCAAAAAACCCCCCAATTCAGCCGACACAATCAAAATCGTCTGCAACGTAACGCGCAACCCTAGCTCCTGCGTCGCCTCAATAACCTCCCTCAACCCCCCCCCAAAACCCGATCCCAAACAAATCCTAAACCTCTCCCTCCAAGTCTCCCTCAACGAGCTCACCAATCTCTCCCGATCGCTGAAAACCCTAACCGCCGCCGACAACGGAGCGGCGCTGAAGGACTGCGAGAGCCAGATCGAGGACGCGATCGGCCTGGTCAGCGACTCGGTGGACGGCGGCGCCGGCGAGACGGCGTTGACGGAGAGGGAGATCGGCGATATTCAGACGTGGATGAGCAGCGCGATGACGGACCAGGAGACTTGTTTGGATGGGCTTGAAGAGATGGATTCGGCGTCGTTTCGTGAGGTTAAGGCTATGATGACTAAGTCCGTTGAATACGTCAGCAACAGCCTGGCAATTCTTGCTAATTTCCACGTCATTCTTGCCAAGTTTAATATGCCGCTTCACTAAATTGTATTTATATTTCATAACTAATACGCCTTTGTTTTTTTTCTCTTTTTTTTTTTGTAATTTGTGGGTTTGAATATATGTGGATGGTTATTGTTTCTATTTACTTGAAAGTTTTATGAGATTGTGACATTTGTTACTCGTGCCTTACTCTAGCCTAATAAAGAAGTAAATAGGAAATCTATTTGTAGTTCAAATACTATTTTGATTCATATTTTTAGATTAAATTCATTTGGGTGTGAGGATTGGAATTTGTGACTTCTTAATGAATGTATATCGTTATTGGAGGTGGGGGAGACTCGAACCTATGACCTCCATGTCATTAGGTGAGCATTGATGTCGGTTGAGCTATTACCCTGTTGGCCATTGGCCACTATTTTGATTCATGATTGGTTTCTATATTTTTAAATTATAGTTGAATTTAATGGTAGAATATCATTTTGATATATGAACTTTGATATTTATTTTATTTTGATCTATAAACTTTCTAATTTTAATCTTTAAATTTTGAGATTTATTTCATTTTAGTTTATAAATTTTCAAAAAATTCAGTTTTAGTTCCTAGATTTAAAGGATTGTCCCAAAAAACTCATAATTGATACTTCAAGATATTTTATTTATTATAGTTTTTTTTAGTACAAGTAGGAGAAAAATATTATAAATACTGATTTCAAAGATAAAGTTCGTAACTACGTGTGAGAATATGGCGTTCCACCTCAAAATCAATTGGTAATGAGGAGAGTAACCATATCTCTTTTATATTGATGTTGGACTCTAACATGTCCCCTCAAGATGGTGCCTCTTTTGAGCTCACCAATCTTGAATCGGGATCTCAATTTCATTTTATTGGACCGAATACCCGTCTGGACTTTATGAGCTCTGATACCATGTTAGAGAATATGAAGTTCCACCTCAAAATTAATTGGCTATGAGGGGAGTAACTTATATCTCTTTTTGATGTTGGACTCTCCCACTTTCTAATGTGGGACATTTGTGAGACCCTAACATGTCCCCTCAAGGTGGTGCTTCTTTTGGGCTCACCAATCTTGAATCGGATCTCAATTTCATTTTATTGGACCGAATACTCGTTTGGGCTTTATGGGCTTTGATACCATGTGAGAATATGAAGTTACTCCCCTCATTGCCAATTGGTTTTGAGGTGGAACCTCATATTCTCTCACTACGGGATTGAACTAAATTTACAACCAATAATAAAACACCCAGGTCAGGACTCTCTCGGTTCGAAATATTTTATTTAGGGATTGCATAAAACCAAATACACAACAAGATACACATAATATTCTCAAATAATAAAAAAGATATACAACATAATCAAACACTCGACCAACAGGTATAAAAAAAACATTAATACACTGAATACAGAATCGAACACCACTTCTCAACTGTTGGTTGGTAATAAAATGCTGACTGACACCAAACTGCAAAGAGACCTATTAAAAAAAGATAATTAACTAAAATTTCTAAGTGAGATTAACACATCCTTAAGCATCTCAAAATCAACCCCCATTGAATCCACCTGCTTCCATAGCCTCTCACTTAGATCATCCACCTCCCTCTGCAATTTCCTTATATAATCACACGCCTCCCTCAAAATCTCCGCCTCCGATACCTGACATTGATGAGTTACGGTAAATTTAATTTAAAAACCACATCAAATACGAAATTAATGTACATATAAATACCGGAGAATTGTCGCGGTTACGGTTGAGGTGAGGGAGCAAGGATTGCAAACTGAAGACAAGATTTCTAATCTGGTCGTCGCTTAATTTGGAGGAGGCTGCCATGAATGGAACAAACTTGATAAACAAAACAATAATAATGAAATGTTTTTTCAGTGAATTAAGGAAGGCAAGAGTGAGCTTAAAAGGGCACGAGCTGCTGCAATCAGGGCTGGCGCATTGGCGCATTTATTTACAGAAGATAGGCCCACAATCAAAGCCCATTAGCCATACGACAATCCAACACCTGTCGTTTTATCCCTTCCACGGTTCTATTTGTTGGGACAAATCACACCACCTTCTTAGCTTATGTCGTTACCACCGTCCTATCCAAACTCAAATTTTTCGAGGAGGTGTCACATTTTGACTGATAGTTTCATATCATTAAAAACTGAGAGAGATACTACAAATACAAATTTTGTATCCATGATTATCAATACAAGTATACATAGTTTCGGTTGGATTGAGTTAGAAATTTTTTTAGAATAAATGTAAATTTTTGGGTTGGTCAACTTACTAACGAGTCTAACAATCATATAATATTAAAACAGTTCGGACTTCGGTTAATATATTTTAAATTGAACTACATTGAGTTCTCGAGTAGTTAATATTCATTTTCTTCTTTAAGATTCAATTGATATCTTGTTAACATGATTGATTAAAGGAAATCAGATAGTTGACATCTCTCTTGATAAAGTTGGGAAACAATCTTGCATGTTAGCATATTCGATTAGGGTTATCCACCACACGTAAGATATAATTAATTAATTAATTATATCTCATAATTAGCACATGTAAAATAAATAATGATTGATACTATACTTAAATTTAAGACATCTTAACTGGTATGTTTCTTACCAATATACCTAAGAACATATCTTAGTAATTAGTTTTACATGTAAATATATAATATTATTTTTAATTCATATTGAATAAGGCTGAACAAACAAAAAAATTATCCAAAATTGTACCTCCAAAATCTTATTTCACAATTCCTTAACTAAAACCACTTTTTTATTCATATTCTAACTACCAAATTATTTTTGTTGGGAACTTGGGAATATGAATGTATATATATCTAACTCGGTGTCAATATCAGCGGCAAATAAAATGTTTTTCCATTACAAAACAAAGACAATAATTGTAATATAATTGTTAATTATGATGTTGTCTTAGGAAGAATATATATGGTTTCTTAAAACCCTAATGTTTGTTTTTGATTCCATTAATGATAAGAGTTGGTGGGTTTTGGATAATGGTAAGAGAAAAGCTACAAGTGTCAGAAAGTTGTTGAATTGGACTATGGGTTATTTGAGTTCCTTCTAATTCAAAAGAATCTTTGAACCAAATCATTCATCACTTAGAATTGTCATTTCGCCCTCTACACATATAAGTCTTGTCCCACCACCTTTTTGTCTTTGTATTGTAAAGCCAAAATTCTAATCTTCTCATTTCAATTTAGATTTTTTTTTTCTTCTTTCATTTACTGCCATTAGAGATATCCACATGACCCATAGGGTCGAGGTCGGGTTCTGCGGGAACCTATACCGAACGGTGTTGGGATGCAAACAAAGTAACCCACATTGATTAGAAGAGGGGAAAATCATGAGTATATAAGTGATGAAAACCATCTCCATTGGTATGAGACATTTTGGGAGAAGCTCAAAAACAAAGCCATGAGCGTTTAGGCCCAAAGTGGACAATATTACACTAATGTGAAGATTCGGGTCAAACGGGACGGGGAATCTTCGATCGTATGAAAAAGGAAGAATTTGGTCATTATTTTGGTAGTTCACTCCAAGATTTTTTGAGTTTGGCCTTAATTTGAGATTATCATATTTTCTATTTTGAGGATTTAGTTTCCATGTATCATATGACCCATTACAATTAGTTTTCCCTTGCCAATTAATCTTCTACTTTTTTTTTTTGTACATGTTAGTTTACTACTTAGTTTGACTAAAAGGGTTACTAATTATTGAATCCAATAATAAGTTGACTTGTGTGTTATATTATGTGTGTGTTCGTTAATACAAAATGATCAAAAATGAACTTTAAAAAAATCGTTCAAAATTTTTGGATAGAAAACAGCAGACAAATATAACAAAAAAATTGGTAAAATAAAGGGGATTTTTCAAGTATAATAAAAATGGGCTAAAAAATTGCATCAATAACACAAAATTGAAAATAATTACACCTATACCAAAATTCTGAGTGATTGAACTCAATCGAACTCAATCAATAACTAGTGATTGAACTCAATCAGTTGAGCTCAATCACTTAACAAACTGATTGGGTTCAATCACTAGTTATTGATTGAGTTTGATTGAGTTCAATCACTCAGAATTTTGGTATAAACGAATTTTTGATAAAAATATGCTATAATTCTAGAGCCTCAAAGTTGGTATACATAACAAATTTCTTAAAATAAATAATAGATTTTATAACAAATTTTCTAAAATAAATAATAGATTTTATAAGTTAGCAATTAGCATGCCCTAATCACGGGGGCGTTTGTATTAAATTTTGATCAACGTACACTGCATTTGCATGTAAAGCCAATAATTGTGTTTTCGTCCTAATTTACCAACCCTTGGCTAATTTTGAGGGCGCATACCCCACAAACTGAACCTAAGGGACAGGCCAACGTCACCTTACTTGGTTTTGTAAAATATATACATAATCCGTGACTATTCTAGTCAACTTTTGCGCACTTTCACTAATATCATGGAATATGTCGTCTGACTTTACAACATTTGAATGCTAATGAAACCGATAAGAAATTAATTATTAGGTAGATGTCCACCATAAATTGACATATCATACTTCGGTTAATCTTTTGTTTGTTGAGATCCATACCTCAATTAATCTAAGACGTTCAAAAGTTTGCCAAAACCAGCATTATATCATCTACTATTTAGTAATTAACTTGTTGTAGGCTCAAAATTTCCACCTCAATTACTGTTGAATACATAAAATTTAAGTTTAAAATTATAAAAATGAGAAAGACTTAAACCTTCTAATTTTTCAATTAAAATATCAAATTTAAAAAATATCTTCCAATAAATTTTAGATAATATCTAATAAATGCTATCAAATGCCTTAGAACACCAGATGGTAAATCTAATAATTCTTAGAAAATATTAATGATATATTCGGATTAGTTTACGAACAACATATTTGAGGAGTTTTTTTTTTTTTTTAATTTATTTTTTTAACTAAACTATTTGAGAACATAAAAGGTGCGAGCAAGAATTGAAATGACTTTTCTATCAATTCAACAATCGGATGGGAACAGAACCTTTTCATTTATAGAAATAATAAAATTTGAGTTAATGATTTTATTAATGGTGGAAATGACTTGAAACTAAAGAATTTTTGTAATGGAAAAATTTTATTTGTACAGTTTTAAGGAATTTTTACGTAAGTCAAACTTTTTAAATGAGTTATTTGTAAATGTGTTGTTTTCTAAATTTTTTATTTTGCGATCAATATTGATATAATCAAAGAATTAATGTCAGTTTCATTGTTAGGTGACAAACCAATTTTTCTTTCGTTTTATTTATAAGATGTGACAATCCAATTCAACACCACTAATTCGTTTATGGAAATCAGTATTTGATTACCAGGTTTAAAAAAACTTAAAAAGTGACCTTCATTCCAAGTTTTAAAAAAAATGAAAGTAATTTTACTAAGATAAGAAATTAACATATTTTAATTTTAAAAATATATATTAAAAAGTGGGCATTTAGTTGTATCTATGTACCGAAATGGTCAGTGGTGGAGTAATTTTCTTATTTGGTTGTATACCAATTCAACACCAACGTCATGAGTTCGAACCCTGGAAGAGTCGATATTCTCTCTCTAATTTGTACTAAAAAAAATTGTATCTATGTAAAAAGCCCATATAGGGCTTTACATAAAATGCCCAATAATTTTGGGGCACAGAAACGTTGAGCCCAAATCCGAATTACCCTTCTCTGAGATATTGCTTCTCTCAGACGAACGCAATCGAATTCTGCTTTCTGCTTGTTGATTTCTGCTCGATCCTCTGGATTTCTTCTGGTTCGAAGCCTTCAAGATTAAGATTCATTGCAATGGCGGGTAAAGAAGTTCGCGAATACACCAATCTCTCGGACCCTAAAGGTAAGAATATAACATACCCACATGAAATTATGATACTGGAATCTTGATCATTGTTGTTCTCATTTCTGTTTTTCAATTGCAGACAAGAAGTGGGGTAAAGGGAAGGATAAGATTGACGATGAAGATGTCACGTTTCAGCGAATGGTTGCGAAGGTTAGCGCAATTTTGCCTCAATAACCCTCTTTCGCTTTGTTTCTTCATTATCAACTGCTTTCATCATATATGATCATTAATTAGTTTATTGAGTTGATTAATGAACAATGTTAAGGTAACACTGGAGAATTTCCTATTTGTAATTGGGCATTGTATCGATTATTACCCCTAAAAAAAACTTAGGTATTTTATTGTTTTTAATAGAAAACGGGTGGCAATTGTTTGTCTCTTCAGCTTTAAGAAATTATGATACGAAAATTAGGGCGTCGGGGAATTCAGTTGAGACTAGGCCCGGTTTGATAACTATTTTGTTTTTGGGGAGTTTCGAAATTTAAGCCTACAAAACTACTTCAACCTATCGTTTTCCTTATTTTCATTTATAATTTTACTTCCTAGAAATTAATTTCCTATGATTTTCCTTGACATCCAAATGTTGTAGGGCCAGACGGTATGTCCCGTGATAATAGTTGAGGTGCGCGAAAGCTGGCTGACAGTCACGGATATCAAAAGAAAAAAATAAAAGATATATAATTTTACTTACGATCTTAAAACCCAAACAAAAATTTGAAAGATAACAAAATTGGCTTCCTAGAACTTTTTTTGGTTTTTAGAATTTTTGAGTAAAAACAAGCTTAAATATATATATATAAAAAAAATTTAAAACAAAAAAACCAATGGTTATCAAACAAGGTTTAAGTCTCGTGTTTTTTGTTTTTGAAAATTAGGTTTATAAAAGAGCTTCTGCCTATGTGTTTTCTTGTTTTGTTAAGTACCTACATTTCTTTTGAAAAACTAAACTAAGTATTGAAAACTCAAAACAAAAAACTAAATATTTATCGAATCGAATGTGGCACTAGTAGGGCATGTTTGATGGGAAGGAAAGTCCGCACGCCAAACAAAGGGATAAACTCTTTCCATCTCTTCCCCTCAATTTATCCTCTCCCTAAGCATGCCCGTAGTTTACTAGTAAGTAGTAACTCACACACATATTGTTATTATTGCCCTCTTTCTTCTTTTAAGCCTCAGTGGTAGATGGGATACAGGATATGAATTATGTTGCATCGTTTCATACTTCTTCTTTGCATTTTTTGGACTATTGATTACTCATAATTTATGAATGTTATAGGAATCTCTACTCCCTAGTTTTTAACTTATGCCTTCAAGAAAAAAGGGTCAAATGGTGTCTTGAAGCTAACCATGGGTCAGCTAAGCCTCTCCAATGATTAGTGGCGTGGCCGCGTGGGTCATGAACCTAATGCAAAAATTCAGGCTTTAACTCTCCAATTGTGAAAAATAAAATAAGAGGCAGAATAACATCATTTTTGTAGTGTCACAACACAATTATCAATTTCAACCATAGAACTTGGAAGGGTGAAGATGGTAAAGAAGTAGAAAGCTACTTGTTGATAAAAAAAGAAAAAGAAAGGAATAACGATGCATCTCCTCCGTTTGCATCATTTGCATATTCACAGGCTCACAGCTACTAGGCTATGTTCATTGATTAATTGCACATTTTGTGTGTATCTACAAAAATATTTCTCCTTATTTCGTTGTCGACTGTTCTCACGGGACAACCTCTACTACATTTGGTCATATAGAAAAACCCGTAGGAATTAGGAAATTAATTTTTAGGTAAGTAGTTACCATGAATTGAACTCATTCCCTCTTATTTCTTCTGACCTCTTTTAACCACTAACCCAACCGATGATGAGTCAGTAGGTTGTTTTTTATTGTGCTCTTTATCCATTTCTTCCTTCAACATTTTCTCGAGCTTTGGTTATGTGCAGGTTTCCCTCAAGTTTTCATTTTGGCTTTTTAGTAGTGCTATACCTCTTATACTTCTATTTATGGTTTTCATTGCTTGGTTTCTCTTGTGTATTCCCGAGGAAAGTTTTCTAATAACATGCCCTGGCAGGGATCTTGGCCTTTTTTACCGGGTGGCTGATACAAGCAGATGCAAGAGGTTGCAGGAGAACGTGGAGGTTACCTTCATGGCCGAGGCGGTAACCCTCTTTCTCTGTCTGTGTCTCTGTGTGTGCACAACACATCCTCTATCCGTTCTTAATATTAGTTTTGGATGCTTAATGCTTCCTTGTGCACATCACATCCTCTATCAATTCTTAATATTAGTTTTGGGTTCCTAATGTTGACTTGAGTTTGGAGTTTGCAGCCTTGGACAGTGATGACTTGCTCTATCTCAAGGAGCAGATGGAAGCTGAGGAGGATGCAGAGCGCCTCCTTAGACGCACTGAGAAACGAGCCTTTGCAGCATTTAAGATATCCTTTTTCATTACGAAACTCGTAGTTATTCAAACTAAAAGATACTGTTGTGTAAGTGGTGGATATTTTTTTCCTTCCTATAAAGAATCTCTCAACCTTTCCTGTTGCTGTCTCTTTTCCTTAACGAAACAATACAAAGCTGCTAGTTTGGCTGATTCTGCACCTGCATCAGTTCCCTTGGCGCTTCGTGTTGAGCCAAAGCCGAAGAGTGGAATCAGGTAGGTCCCTCTATCTCTATGCCACTTATATTGCACTGCACTCATTAGGCTTAAATGTTTTCTGAGGGGTGGCGCGGTGGTGACGGTGGTCGAAGGCTTGGGCTTTGAAGGTGTGCTCCCCTCAAAGTTCCAGGTTTGAGATTCATCTTGATTTATAAAGACCTCCCCGTATCTCTATCCCTTCGAAGTATCTCGGTGCTATAAGTCCCGGATCATTAAAAAAGAAAATGCTGAGCAGACTGGTTGCCTGTGTACTTTGCTCATGTGTGTGATCAATACTTTCTTGAATGCAGACAGCAAGTTCTATTGAAAAGGGTAGTTGAAGTAAAACCCAAAAGGCCCAGAGTTTCTTCAAGTGAAGCAGAGTTATCAAACCAGAAGCAGGACATTGACAATAAAAAGGCTGAAGAGAAGAACACATTAACACAAACAAACAAAAGTGAAGGCGAGGCAGAAGCTGAAAATTCTGTCCAGAGTTTACTAGGTTTGGCATATGCTAGTTCTGATGATGAGGAATGAATGTTTTGTAGGCTTCCATGTAAGATATAGTTCAGAATGTAATATTGTTAATGTTATAACAAAAGTTTCGACACCGATACTCGCTCGTTCCAAAATTTTGAAGACTGTAATTAACTGTCGAGTTGTGACCCAGTTGAGTCAATGAAATTAGTTGCTCTCCATTGAAGTTTAGATAGAAGCACTTCTTCAAGTTTGAAAGAAATGTTTGTGGATGAGAATGTTGATGATGGTAGTGAATGTTTTTCATGGAAAGTGTTTCATATTGTTAAAGTTCTTAGCTATGGATGTACAATTTCAATTGCTATTTCCCAATCTAATTCATTTTAAATTGAAGTTCAAGTTTGTCACCCCATGTGGGTACAAAAAAAACCGACCAATCGAACTGAGTTGGATCATATTATTTTTTGAGTTATAATTTATTTATTTTTTATTTATTTTTGATTGAGTTGATTTTGAATTAGTCAATTTTTGTCTTGATTCAATTCAATCCAACCCAAATTAAGAAAAATATTATATATGTATAAGATTAATGAATAATAAAGATTATTATTATATCGCTAAACAATCTAACCATCCCAAAAAATATGTGGATTAGATTGCTATAATGAATTCCAAATGTTCCATTAAAATTTAGTATTAAATATCTTCAACCTCACCTTTAATTTCTAGATTTACAATTTCAGTTGTTAACTTAATCAATTTTTTTATGATTTGATTGATTATAATTTGGAATGGTATTGTAACATCCTTTCCTATTTCAATAAAAATTATAGGATATTCCTGTTTATATTAAGATTTTCTTAAACGTTTTTCTTGAATTAAAAAAAAAAAAAAAGAGTTTCTTAAACATTTTAATTAGGGAATTTGCGCTATATAGCAATTTTCCTACGCTGCATTAGAATTATAACAACTTTTTAAAAATATTACAAATATAGCAACTTTTTTTTGATAGATTCTATCAAACACTATTGATGGAGTCTATCA
>JBBMEF010000004.1:10382735-10393079 GCA_037832685.1 Sicyos baderoa
TATACAAGACTTCTCCTTGAGCCCATCAAAATCCAGCTGCCATGTCAGAGACCTCTGACCCATCTTTACACATCTTTTTTGGCTACTAATTTTACTCCGGCCAACTTCATCTTCTCTGGCGAGATTTACACCCTTCTTTGTTCGGCATTTGTCCTTTTCTCCGACGATATGCTCTATCTTCATCAATGGCATATGAAGCGGCAGCGTTATCGCCAACGTCCTCTTTCCCCGGTCAAATGGCGATCTTCCCACTCCCAATCCCTTCCCTAGTCGATTCTTCGTTCCCACCCCTAAACATTTTCTTACGGTGCACGACTCAAAGACAACATTCACTCTCTTACTTCTCACCTTACAATGAAAAGTGCATAAGAAATCGAACTTCTGCATCCTCGCTTCAACCCGATTTTCCCAACAGCTCCGGAGTCCTTCAACTCGAACACCACTCTTTTCCTCACACAGCCCCGTTTGGGCTCCATTCCACCTGCTCGCCTTCGAGCACCAAGAACGCTCTCTCCACCGTGGGTGAAGGAGAGCCCAAAAACGCACAAAAATGTGCCCACACACGCTCGCAGGTCGATCTCCGGAGAGATCTTCCCGAAGCCCTCTTAGAGAGCGTTTCTCTCTCAAGGTTAAAGAGAGAGAAAGCCTCATTTTAGATTTTGCCCGTTTCCCCTAACTATAAATTGAGTTCTATCTAATTAGTAATAGAAATGAATGTGCTATAAATGAGTTATTTTATAAATTATGCTACAAATATAATATAAGAGGTATAATGTGCTGCTATAGTAAATTCTCTTACTAAATTATATATTATGTCAATTAGAGTTGGATTCTTATCGACAAAGTTTCACATCTTTCCACCCATTTATTTTACTAGAAATTATTTGATAACATTTTTTGTGGTTTTGTATTGAAGTCTGTTAATCTTAGCTAACTAAAAAACATAAGCTTTGAATATAACCATGGTCATTTTAATTACAAACATTAATATTAATAATTTTAATAAAAAAATGAAATACGACAAATATAAATTATCATTGAATTTAACATTATACATAGAATTTTTCATGTATAAAAAAAAATCAAAATAATTTTATGAATATCAACTTTTTAGACGAAAATGTGCATATCAGAAAGTTGGGATGTGCCGAGTAAAAAAACGAAAAGTATAATGGGTTTAGTGGCTTCAATTTGATCAACCGCCAATCTTCAATCAATGTCACATACAATCTTCAATCGTCACATGCAATCTATAATAACTGTAAAAAAATGTTTTAAAAAAAAGTAACTGTCACAAATAATCCTCAATAATTCTCAATCAAGAGATGATAAAGGACAAAAATTGAAATAGAAAAAAAATCCAAAACTTTGTTATGAATGATATGTTTCTAAAAAGAAGTTATAATTAAAATAGACATTAAAGTACTGTGCTTAATTCATTCTTTTTTTATAACGAAATACATCATCCGCCGTCAGTGTCGTCCAGCGAGCAATCCCCCGTTAGCAGTTGCCGGAGGAGGTGCAATGGCACCAGCAAATTCACTTTTATATGCCAATTTTCTCTTAAAAATTTAATTCGACTAAATTAATCATTTCACCAATATATTGAAATTTAAAATTAGTATGATCATTATTTTAAGCGTATTAGGTTATATTATTTAAGATTGTGTTATTTCGATGACTAAAATTAAATATTGAAATATCAAATATAAAAATGTTTAATTTTGAATTACAAATCTCAAATAAAATCTATATCCAAAATTTACATACCAAAAAGATGTTTCATTTAAGTCTACACCTAAAAGGAAAATAGATATTCATTAAAAAAATAATAATAAATAAATAAAATAAGAAGGAAAACAGATAGGTAATTTGTTATTTTGTCAAAGAAATAATTAAACGCGTGGGGATTAGTTTCGTTAGATCCAAATTGAATTTAACAAAATTTGGAATCTAATTTCGTTTGTGTAATACAATCTTTCTATATATTTGTGAGACTAACTTATCATTATTTTGAACTACTATACTTAAATTTTATAGTTTTTTTAGTAAAGCCTGAAATTTATAAAATTTAGATGTCAAATAAATTAATAAAAACTTTGATATTTAGTTTTTATTTTTATGAAACACGAAGTTTAATATTTAGTTAAGTAAACATCATAAAATATTATTTTTTCGATATTTCCCGGTACCTCATTTAGAGACTGACATAATTACCATTATTTCAAAATAAAAATAAAATATAAATAATAAATTAAGTTTTTTTTTTACCTCAAATTAATTATTTCCCTAAACAAATGGTACACATTTTTAAAAAAAACCCAAATACTTAATTTTGGTAAAAAAGATTTAATTTTCTTTTTTTGAGTACAAGTTGGGGGAAGATTAAAAATATTGATTTCAAGATTTGAATCTATAGTGCTAGTGTTGAACTAGTTTACAATGAATGCGTCATTTATTCATTTGATAAAAAATTTCAATTTTCTAATCTCTTTTCAAATATATATTTCTATAATTTATTATTTTGTAATCTGGATACAAATACCAAGCCATTTTCAAAATAGAACCTATATATTGGATAGGTCAGTAACACGATTGATTACCTACTTTGATATTAATTTACTTTCATTCCACGATTACAATTTTCATCTATGAAATTTGAATTTGTAATCTCATTCTTGAATGGTAACAACCTTAGGCGTATTTAGTAGCGCGTGTTTGTCACGTTCAGCCCATCTTATCTGACGTGTTCCTTCGTCTCCGTGTGCGTGTGGCATTTCACCTTCCAAAATTCGCTTTCCATCCTCCTCTATATAAATACTCATCCATGCCAATTCGCAGCCCATATCTCCTTATCGATTTTTCTCATGGAAGCCGTTCATCTTCACCACGAAATCCATCCCCATTCCCTCGCCACCGCCGCCGCCGCCGTCGTCAGTTGCCGGAGACAAGAGTTCCAGGAGCTGCCGGAGCCGGACATCTGTATCCTCACCTCCGGCGGACTTCGGATCCCGGCGCATTCCGCCGTTCTGGTACTCCATCATACTCTTAACTTAAATTTCATAAGTTTAGCCTTGAATGCCGCTTGATTGCTATTAGACCTTATCGATTAGGGTTCGGATCTTCCTTTCTGTGATTTGTTAGTCTCTTGATTTTGCATTGGATTAGAGGATCTGGTTTCGTTTTATTTCTTGATTCGATCTGTACTGATTTCGATTATAGGCATCGGTTTCATCGGTACTGGAAAACATCATCGATCAACCACGAAAGCATCGGAGTTCCGAGAAAGTTATTCAAATTCTCGGCGTTCCGTGTGAGGCAGTCGTTTCGTTCGTTCAATTTCTCTACAAATCTAGGTCAGTACGCAATTTCCATTACCGAATCGCAATTAGAATCAGTCAATTTCAAATTTTGGAAACTCCAGTCAATCTTGGTAGGCTTAGTGAGTTTGAATTTGTGGCGTTTTCCATCAGGTGTCCTAAGGAATATCTGAGGAAATATGGAGTTCATCTACTGGCGTTATCGCACGTCTACCTCGTTCCGAATTTGAAGCAGCGATGCACCAAGCACTTGGCTCGAAAATTGACGATTGATGGCGTTATCGATATACTCCAACTTGCAAGGATGTGCGATGCGCCGGATCTCTCGCTCAGCTGTATGAAAATGGTGTCGAGCCACTTCAAGGCCGTGGAGAAAACGGAGGGCTGGAAATTCCTGCAAAAACATGACCCTTGGCTCCAGCTTCAAATTCTGCAGTTCATGGAGGAATCTGAATTGGTATTCAATTATTCATTCCACTGCCTCAATTTCCATTAGTCTTTCATGTTTACAAATTCCACTGCCTCAATTTCCATTAGTCTTCATGTTTACAAATTCCACTGCCTCAATTTCCATTAGTCTTCATGTTTACACCAAGACAAAGTAATTGAATTGAATTGAATTGTTAATCTTTTATCCTCAAGGGTAGTTGAACTCAAAAAATCACGGGTTTAATCTTTTATCCTCAAGGGTAGTTGAACTCAAAAAATAGATCACGAAGTAACAATCATGAAGTGATTTAGTGGTTAAGACTAGAGGCACTAAGAAATGATAGATTAATACATGGTGGCCAGCTATCTAGAAATTAATTTCTTACCATTTTTTTGATACAACAATATTGTAGGGTGAGTTAGTATGTCCCGTGATTAGCTATCGTAATTGTAGTGATATTAGTAGTAGTCAAGATACACGGATAGTCACCAATATCAAAATATATATGTAGATAAGTTTGATTATTGATTGATTGTTTGTATGTGCAGAGGAAAAAGAGGTGTAGAAGGCAGAGGAAAGATCAAAGGCTGTATCTTCAGCTAAGCGACGCAATGGAGAGATTAGAACACATCTGTAAAGAAGGGTGCACAGACGTGGGGCCACACGACGCTGAACCCACAAAGAAGCCCTGTGCCAAATTCTCGACTTGTCGTGGAGTTCAACTTTTGATCAAGCACTTTGCAACGTGTAAGAACAGAGCCCATGATGGAGGCTGCTGGCGGTGCAAACAAATGTGGCAGCTTCTTCGCTTGCATGCCTCCATTTGCGACCAATCCGATCCTTGCAAAGTCCCTCTCTGCAGGTAAATTTTCAATACCAAATTTTGATTTCATGTTCTATTCTAATGGTCTAAACCTTATTATAATCATCTGACTCGTTATTTATTTAGATTAGATTTAATTGAATTGAAATAGTATGTAACAGTAACTGAGTTGATTGGGTAAAAGGATTGACCATTGCTGTCTGATTGATTGGAGAAATAGAATGAGAATGATTATTCAATATTTTGTGACGCTAGTGTTGAACTGATTTACAGTCAAACAATGAAATTGTTGTGTCATTGACCCATTTGATCTCAATTAATGTGAATTCACTCATAATTGTTATTCATTCTCCCATTCACGTTTTATTCTCTCCATACTCGTTATTTTATACTTTTGACGTAGATAACCGTTCTTTTAATCGTTATCATCACTCCAACACAAATGATCATTTTTTTCATTTTTGTTTCATTGATCATTCTTTGTCATTTAGTCAAAAAACAAAACAAATGCATTCCATGCTGTTGCTTTTTTCTAAAAGTTTTCTGGATACCTTTTCCAAAAGTCAATGATGGACGGTTGAGGAATGAAAATTGAATTGGTAGTTGGGATGGAGGCCCAACAATGATTAATTTTCTAATCATAAGACCAAATGTTTTTAACTTTGAAATGTACCATTTGACTTTGGCAGGCAATTCAAACTCAAAATGCAACAAGAAAATAGAGACGATGAAAAGTGGAAGCTTCTGGTTAAGAAGGTGGTGTCTGCCAAAACCATATCTTCTCTTTCACTCCTAAAAAGGAAGAGAGTGCAGCTACCAGGAGACACCATGAGCGCCGACCACATTAGACGCTGCAGATTCAATCCGTCGGACGAAATCGATCGCTGTCATTAACAGCCTTCGAATGCAAGGTAATGCTTTTGATTCATGGAAACTCATTAGACTAGGAGAGCCCTTTTAAAATTTCCTGGTTGCTGAATACAGGATTTCATTTTATTTGTTCTTTTGGGGATTGTTGAGGTTTCCTCTTTCAAGTGTTTGTATAGTCACTGGGAAGAATGGTGGTTTGGTTTGTGGGTAAATTAGATTATAGAAAGAGTCTGTTTTGTTTGCTACATTTCTAATTTTCTATTTTTGAGACTTGGTCTTATAGAGTGCCTTGCAATCCAACCAACCATTTATTTATTATTTCTCATATCTAAATCTCAATACATTACTATTACTATTCATGGCAGAAAATTAATGTAATTTTCATTTACAATTTATGCTTTGAGAAATAAATTTGGAAGGGAGCAATTTAGGTGAGACATCACCTAAATTTTGAAACTATGGGAGTCGCATTATATTTTTTTTTGTAATTTTATTTTTTGAGTTAGGGAATAATAATGTGACTTTCATTGAATGTCAAGGCATCACTTAAATTGCTCTAAGTTTGGAATAACTAACAAAAGTAGGTTGTGCTCATCTATAATTGACAAGTATCTCAGAAGTTTTCGGAAGTTGTAGGTTCGAATTCCCGATGTTATATTAATTTGTTCTCTTTGAAAACGTGGTTAAAGACTTAGATTTTGAAGGTGTGCTCTTTTCAAGGTCTCAAGTTCGAAATCCACTTATGATATTAGTATGTAGACACCTTTTGTGTCTCTATTTCTTTGATGTCTCCCGATATTTGACTTAGGGACAAGCGTAGTTACCCTGAGTATAGTGGAGCGAAGATCTGATTTCTCGGTTTCAAAACATAATTAAAAAAGTCTTTGAGAATTTTCAATTAAGTCCTTCATAGCATTTTTCAATTATCTTCGCAATGTTAAATTTGGCCAATCGCAAGCTTTACATGGTATGATTATCATATAAAATTACTCAACCATGAGTACTCAAGTACCGTGTGTATGCATTTATCTGATAAGGAAAATATCGTGCATGTATTTTTAACATTCTTTGATAAAAAGTGTGACTAAACAAAATTAAAACATAAAGGACTATATTAAAATCTCATCAATAATAGAAAAAAAACGAATTAAATAAACTCATGTGAATTAAAACGTATTGACCAAATGACTTTTTTTCTTATTCTTATTTTTAATTCCACCATGTGTGGGCACGAAAAATATTTAAAGGGCTAAATTAAATCTCATCGATAATAAAAGTCACAAAAAACGAATTAAATAAAGCGCATGTGAATTAAAACGTTTTGACCAAATGACTTTTTTTCTTATTCTTATTTTTAATTCAACCATGTGTGGGCGCATATGGATTAAAACAATTGACCAAATGATTTTTTTCTTTCTTATTTCTATTTTTTAATTAAAACATGTGTAGGCTCGAGTTTCACAAAATTTGATCTGATTTACATAAAATATCCTAAGCGAATACTATGGCTTGGGTTGACTAATCATTGTTTGCTTGTTCTATAATATCTGATTTATATAATATCTGATTTATATGTGTTGTTTTTAAAATTATAAATTTTCCAACATGGCTTATGGCTTATAGAACAAGCAAACAATGAGTTCCAAAATAGCCAAAAAGGGAACTTATGTCAAGTACCTTCAAGTAGCATCTTTTCAAATCATATATTTCACAAATAACTCATTTTAACTAAAATATTAGCTCTAGCATGACTCACATGTTGCGACTATTTTATTTCATCTTATACTCTTCCAAAATCTTCCCTTATTTATAATTATATTGATTTGATTTATTTATATCAATAGTTTTTTTTTTTTGACAAGGTACCAATAGTTATATATATATATATCCAAAATTAAAATAGATCAATGTGTCAACAATACCAATAGCTTAGCGGGCATCAATGTACTCATTCACTCAAAGGTCATGGGTTCGAATTAATGTAACCTCAATATTGTCCATAATTCTATTTTATTGTCAAACAAGGTAGGGTTTCAATGACATTATGTATGGCTTATCTGTTTTACGTCTCCGAATCGATTGGTGATTGTCGTTTTCATAACAATTGTTAAATAAAAAAATAGTGAATCAATGATGGTCAATAGTCATGGATATTAACAAATAAATAAATAATATTTACACTAGAAGCTTGCCTTAAAACAAAGCTGAAATCGATTTCAAAAAAACAAGCTGAAATTAATTAATTTCAAACTTTGGCATTTATCTAATTTGAGGCTTCAAGTGAGAGATATACAACTTTTTTCACACGAACCATAACCCGTACAAGGACAATCAAATATAAGCTGAAATTAATGTGTTAAGCCCAAACCTATGGGCTTAATTTTGAAAGGATTGGGCCGGACCCACTTTTTACGACGTTAGCGAGGAAGGGCCCATTAAGCCCAAATAAAGATCGTACTTGACATTTGGACTTGGACGAGCTCCAAAAGTTATAGGTTAAGAGAGAGCAATTTAATGTCACATGAGATGACACACTTTATTTTCCGGGATGAGATTCATTCACATTATAGATCAAAAATTCATGTTGGATTAATGCAATCGCCCCCAAAGTTAGTTGACCTCTTGTATGATATCGTAACTAAAACGCGTTCGAATTTCTCATCTTCGATTGTAATTCATTTTTAAAAAATGGTGCGATTAATTCTATCGCCATCATAAATTGAATTCATCACCAATTAATTTTTCAATTTTTTTCTATCATTGGGTCATTCAATAATAATTTGTAAATATTTCGTATTACCCTCTTTTTTATATTATTCAACATTTAACCAATTTCAGCTAAAATTATCTTTTAGGATGTCAGTTTTAAAATTATTGAAGTGTGTAAACTTGAATGAGAAAATGTACTGGATAGTCCAATTTTACAAAATAGTTACAGATTTAAGTAAATATAAAAATATTTAACATTCATAGTCAAATATACAATATAAATAATACTCATCATACTGTATGTATTATGTATAGTTATTCCGTATAAAAAGTATTACTTCATACCGTATATTTGACTATGGTTGTTAAATTTTTTTAAATTTGCCTAATGTTGTAAATATTTTATCAATTTAGTCTATTCCTATAAAAATATCAAATTAAAATTTTAAATTTAAAAAAAAAAACTAAAATACAATAAATCTCACATATATTAAATTCAGGGTATGGGGATATTGAATAATAAAGTTAAAGAGTAGGAAGATGGGCAATTAAGGAAACTTGGGTGGTGTATATTTTTAGACAGTTGGATTCAAGTGGAACCAATATTATAATATACATATATATTATAATATATATATATATATATATATATATACATTGGGAAGAACCCAGAAGGAAAATAGTGGCTCTAATATTTTGAGGCATTAAAAAAATAGAAACCAAATTAAAAGCAAAAGAGCCCTGATTCTGAGGGTGAGGCTCACGAATCACAGACACAGATTACGGATATATGTGTTTGTTTCTTTCTCTTTTTTTATTTTTAATTTCTTTTTTAAATCATTAAAAAAAAAAATGAAGCACGTGATTGCTGGTCGGAAGGCACGGGGTTCCGGCCAGCCAATAGGCACAAAAATGGGCCACTTAATAAATACAGGAATATCTCAAGATAAATATCCGCCTCTCGTTTTTGCTACACGACATTTATTGCCTTATTTTGGACTTTTCCTTTTTTACTTATTTTTTTTAATATTATTTCCATTTCCTTTTCCTTTTCCTTTTCTCTCTCTTAAATTTGTGGTCACAAATCTTTCCCTCTGTTAGGTTTAGGTTATTTCCTTCAATCCTAAACTACCAATAAATTAGGAGATTTAAAAAAAAATTATTGAATTCACTCGACATCATTTAGGTTATTCATTTGAATCATCACATCAAATATTATTGAATTCAAACTAAAATGTTGTTTTGTATTGTTTTTTTGCCTATAATATAAATTTTAATTTCATGATGGGGAGGAAATTACAATTTGGTTCTTAAATTTTAGTCATGTCTTTTTGTAATTATCAAAAAATTAAGTATTTGGGGTTATGTGTGACTGTTTTTTTTTTTTGTATTGGTTGACATGATAGATTAGGTAGCTAGGGCAACTTCTTTCTAAATTTGTTCCTTTCATAAACCTACAATTTGAATATATATAAAATTTGTTGGGATATTAAAAAAAATTATACATAAAATTTAAAAGATTATCTCATTTACTTTTAAATAATTAACGGTCACTTATTTGATTTATATACTCTTAATAAATTATATTTATGATTAAATTTTAACTTTTAAAACTATAACGGTTATAATTAAGAATATATATGGGTTAAGTTGAGTCAAGTTGTTCATATTTTTTTTTCATCAATTTGAAGTTTTTGAGTTGGTAAATCCATCAATCCATACAATCATGTATATTTGAGTAACTCAGCTTAATCCGTATAGTTTTTTGTTTTTATGATTAACTTAAATATAAAATTAAGAAAATTTATCATCAACAACATATTATATTTGTAATACATTTTTTAAAACAATCAATTTATAACACATAATTTCCTATCACGAACAGAATTCAACAAGTTACTCTATATGTGATAGAACTCAACTACTGATATAATTTTGCAACACATTCAATTAGTGATAGAATTCAACTAGTGAATTGAATTTTATCACTAATAGAACACTATCAGTGATATAATTCAATTTAAATTTTTCTGCCACAAATGAATTAATTTTGATTTTGTATGAAATTATTTTACTTTTTTTTTTTTTTTTTGTTATAATTCGAAATTCCCTAAAATTAATAGGGGAATTTGCATGTATATTACAATAAGATAAAAAAATTGAGTAAATAGCAACTTTTTGAAAATATTTGC
>JBBMEF010000004.1:10393179-10408260 GCA_037832685.1 Sicyos baderoa
TATTTGCAATATTTTTAAAAAATTGCTATAATTCTAATGCAGAGTAGGAAAATTGCTATACAGCGCAAATTCCCAAATTAATAAGTACTTAAATAATTTTTTAAAAAATAGGTAATGAAAATTTGAAAATTACAATTAAATAAAAATTTATATACCATGGTAAAAAAACATTTTTTTCGGGTGAAATTCAAACTAATATTATGTAATATGACTGATGAAAACCGAATAGGATTAGACAGCGACGTCTAATTAAAAATAAGTTTTTTTTGTTATTAAAAAAGTGTAAATATAGGAAAAGGTAAAAAAAAAAAAAAAAAAAAAAAAAAAAAAAAAAAAAAAAAAAAAACAGATGAAAAGCGCAAAGTGCGTCTTGCGATGACAGCTCATCGTTTATTTTCCTTTATTTTCTTAATTTTTATTGGTGGAGTCATTCCACGTCTTTTTCACTGACCAAATAGTAGGAGAAAGACAGCTGTCCATCTCTACGCCACATATTAATTATTCTCTTTTTATATAAATTAAAATAAAAAAATAGTCGGTGTTTAATAAAGAGCCACGCAAATATTATCTTCTTTTAAAAAATTGTCGGGCCTTCATTTTTAATACTATCTCAATCATTATTAAATAAAACTTCGGATTTTCAAAAAAGTTTCCTCCAGATTTTTTTTTTTTTTTACTTGCTTTATTTGTTCTATTGCGCCAGAAATTGTTTTGCTTTCACATAATTAATTGTAAGTATTTTTCCCAATTAATTCAATTTTAAACCAATATAAGCTTCTTAATATAGTATTATAACATCCCAACCCATCGTTAGCCAAGATATTGAAGGTCTTGTTAGGGAAAGGTGTCCACCTCCCCTTAGAGATCCAGCGTCCCGATAGACCTGACACACCGATCCGGATGCCTAGCTCTGATACCATCTGTTACTCCTCAACTCATCGCTAGCCAAGATATAGTCCGCTTTGGCCCACTGGCCTCACGAATTTGCTTCTCCTCTATGAGGAAAACGCGTCTTGCTAGGGAAAGATGTCCACACTCCCGTATAAAGGAAACAAAACACTCCTTTCCCTAACAAGACACGTTTTCTTCATTGGGGAGAAACAAATTCGTGTGGTCAGTGAGCTAAAGCGCACAATATCTTAACTAACGATGAATCAGGATGTTACAAGTATTTTAATTTTTTTGTTTTTTTTAATTAGACGAGTTTCAAACATGGGTCCAACCATGCCATGTACGGTTAACTAATTTTTTTGTAAATTTGACAATAATAGCATTAAACCGAAATTAATAAGATGTCGTAGATGTAATTTAATATTTTAGATGTGAAGAAGTCCATGTGTTTTGATTAAACGTAGAGCATTTTCATGTGTTTTGATTAATACCATTATGCCAACTAGTGGAATTTATTGTTCTACCAGAAGTACTAGTAGAATTAATTGAATGGCTTCAAAAAAAAAAAAAAATAGAATTAATTGAATATAAGAAATAATGCCAAACAATTTGAAACTAAGATGATAAAATAAATACTTTTATTGAGAATATTCTATATTTTCTTCCTTTTATTGCTGTTCTCGACCGATGGTGATATGTTGATTTAATTAGTTATAATTCAATTCAACTTTCCAGTCTTTATTTAAAAATTAGTATTTGATTCTCAATCTTATTAGGAGAGCAATAATATCTTTCTATGTAGGTTCGATTAGTGGCTTTTATCTCTAATTTGAACTAAAAAAATACATGATACATATAAAATTTATTTAATGAACATAATATAAACTTTTTTGCACAAAAAAATGTAGAAACGAATTTGAAAGTACGCCTTAGTAAACAAGTATATTTCTCAATTGTGAGCTATATTTGTATTGAAAATTATACTAAATGTAAATCAAACTCTAAATATCTCTTTATATAATAATTTGTAGTTTAGTAACTTGCAAGAGTTGTATAATTTTTTCAAAAAGTTGTTACACAAATAATAAAATGACATATATTGCATAATTATTTACATTCTTTTACCAATTATTGTGAGATTTAAACTTTAACTTTTGGATAAAATTCTAAATCTTGATTAGTGAATCATCCTCATGTTAGCTCTTATTGGTGCAAATTCATATTTCATAACTTGTGGAACTTATAAATTAATGAAATTACCAATCGAACAAGGACCAAAAAAAGAGTACAAAGAAACCATAAGATTAACATGTAGTGAACAAAATTATAAATATAATATAGAGCATATAATTGTTTTCATTTCTACTTAAATATCACTTTCTTATTTTGTTAGGGGAAAAGTCTACCTATTGGCAATTTCAATTAAAACACAAATACAATATAGTTGGAGATGTTTTTTTATAATTTATTTAATTGTTAATTTAGTAATATGATGACTATTTTTTTTTAAATGTAGATATGATATGGTGACTTTTAAAAAATGGAAAGTACTGTTTTCAATCATTTATGAGATAGACTATTAGTATGTGCATAGTGCCAAATATTGAATTCCACTAAAAAAAAAATCTAATCTTTATGATTTTGTGGGCACGAAAAAAAAGAGAAAATACGTCTCCATACATTACCCTATTCATATACCTAGGTGGTATCATTTGGTGCCATATAAATTACTTTTAAATATAAATTAATATAAAAAAAATAAAAAAAAAATTATATGGTATCAAAATGTGTCACATAGTATATGAATAAGGTTCATCTACACATTCATATGTAGAGGAATATTTTTCGGAAAAAAAATGAGAGATATAAAATGGAGAAGAAAGGATGTGATGTAAGTCTTTCAATTGTTGTAAAATAAAAGGGTTCATGGGATGGAAGTGGTGACAGAAGGACAATAAGTGGTGGAATTGAATTTTACACACAAAGACAAAACACACAACAAAGATTGGTCCTTTAGGGACACATTAAATCTAAATTATTTCATCTATGTCCTATGCCTCTGCCTCCATAAGGACAAGGCAATTGATATCAATTTCTAATTCTTAGTTCAATAATTTTAATACTCTTTTGGCAAACTCTTTTTTTTTTTACCATGGCAAACAAAGAGTATACTCACACATAATTTTAAATAAAAAAAACAAAAAACAACAACAAATTTGTGAGTTTTGTTCTATTGAAAATAATTCATTTCAATTTACATTGATCTTTGTGTTGTCTTTTAATTTTTGTAGGTTAAATTACATATTTAATCTTGATGATTAGGAAAAAACTAAAATTATTTCTATACATTAAATTAATTACACATTATGTTTTAAAAAATCACTATGAATTTTTTTTTTTGAGAAACAAAATCAGATATGTGATAACTAGTTTAATGAAATGATATTTTATATTTTGTCAATAATACAAATTAAATAGTTGATTGAAAAAGAAAAGAAATAATGGATCGTTAATAGTTTATTGAATCTCACGTCCACATATATCATTGAAATTTAAGGGACTATATTTTTATATTCTAGTTTAAAATGGTTTAAAATAATATGCATAACATTTAACACAACCAATCAAAATATAGCCATAAAAAACCGCGCTTTTAAACTTTGAAGTCTTTGGTTTCCATTTTCACTTACCTTAAAAAAAGAGGTTTAGTTTTTGCTTGAAAAATATAGACCAAAATTACATCCCTTTCTCTCATCGTCATTGATGAAATACCTTTATTTCTTATTTAGGAAAAATATATATTTGGTGAGAGAAAATAACGTTTTTGTGGTCCATAGAGCCAACGGATAAACAATAGAATTCATTTTTTCCCCTTAATTCTAAATTATAAACTTGTTCTCAACAATTAAAATAATATATATATATATATATATATATATTTAGTCACTACTTTTAAAAAAATCTAAAAAAACTTTTGAACTTTAAATTTTATAGATAATAGGTTATACGGCAGCCAACCAGATTGTAATGACAAATACATTTTAACCAAAAATTATATATTTGCAAAAATATAATAACTCATCAATATCAATATATATTTTTTGATCAAGAAATTATGAATAAAAAAATGAAGTATTTTTCAACTTAATTTGTAGACAAAAATTGACGTGTTTGCAACCGTATTGTTGCTTACCCGAACAAAGTTGAACATATTCATAGAAATAAATGAAAACTCTTTAAGGTTCAATTTTCTTTAAAATAATTATTGTTTTATATTGATAAGTATCTAAACTAGTTTAGATGCCAAAAATATTTTCACCCATGAGCTTAATTTATTTTATGGTTAATGAAATTCATATAAAATTAATTATTGAAAATCTCAATAGAAATTGGTGATACAGTAATGAGTAATCTACATAAATTTTCTCTACCTTTTCAATACATGATCACAACATATCCTTAAGATAGTGTCTTTTGTCTTTTGTGTTCATCCGTATTCATCCGTGTCAAAACAATCGATAATAAAAAGAGTCATTCACTTGACTTATAAAAAGATCTCTCTAATCTTGTTTTTAGAAGAATGTTTTACCATTCTTTAATACTCTTTTGGTTAAAGTTTTAAGATATAACTGAAAGCAACCCATAATTTAAGATATTTTAAGAATCCAACATTTTTATAATAGACTAAATAGATCTTTGAATTTAAAGGATGATATTATTCATTAACATATAGGAAAACATATAGGAAAAAGGAATAAAATAAAAATACAAAAAATGCAGATAATTTGATCCAAAAGAAAAAAGTAGGCGTGTAAGTTGTGAAAAAGAAATGGAGAGAGAGAGAAAAGTGGGCGTAAAAATACATGGTGGAGAAAAAAGGAAGCCATGTAAGCAGGGAAGAAAATGGCGATAAGATAGATAAGAGAAGGTAAAATAAACACATGGAAATCAATTAAATAAATAGATAAATAAATAACTAAATTAATTAATTAATAAAAAGCCCAACCAAAATATATGCGTCTGACGTGTCAGCCTCTCCTTTTTCTTCATCATCTTCTTCCTCTCTCTCAAATCCCCCATCTTTCTCCATTCTTCTTCTTCGCCTGTACTTAACTTCTAGATTTCTTTCTTTTCATTTCAAGATCATTTTTTGTGGGTTCACAGATTTTCTTAAGTCCCTCGCCGGTTTTCTTACCGCCGCTGATGGGTTTTCAGGTAATAACCGGATCTTTTACAGACCGGCTTGGTTTGGTTTTCTGGTCTTTGTAACTTTTCTTGGAGCTTTTCTTTGTGGGTTTTGGGTTTATTTGGCCTCCCTCTGTTTGGATTTTATGTTTTTATTTCAAATTGTTGGTTTGAGTGATAATCTTGTCTTTTTTACTTATTTGGTTGTGATTCTTATCTTGGATGGTTTCTTGTTTTAGTTATACCAATAGGCCTTGTGGAATTTACTAGAGTCCTCCTTTTGATGGGGATTTGTATTATTAAAGTTAACTTTCCCCCTTTCTTCTCCACTTTTTCTCTGTTTTTTTCGACTTCGAACAACATTTTGGGTGGGGGATTTCGAATCGGTAACCTCTTGATTACTAGGTCGTAATACGGGAGTTCTGCTCTTACAAACTTTTGTTTTAGTGCTTAATATATTGAACTATTAGCTTCAGTTTCTTGTGGTCTTTTTAATTGTTTTTATTTCAATATGGGATTTAGGAAAATAATGAAGGCCAACTGTCAAACGGCTCAATTGGAGCTAATAACTGTCATTCCAATGATGGGTCACAATTGGATCCATTGATTCGTGTTGGCTCCCTTTCTTCCTATGGCAATGAGAATCCATTGAAGGTAACATAATTAATATCTAGGGTTTCTGGAAAAGGATTTGGCTCTGAGATACAGGCATTCTAAATTTCTAATGTATCTACAGGTTAGGAAGCCCTACACTATTTCGAAACAAAGGGAAAAATGGACAGAGGAAGAGCATCAGAGGTTCCTCGAAGCTCTGAAGCTCTACGGTCGCGGCTGGCGTCAGATCAAAGGTAAGGCAGTGTTAAATCAGTTGTGTGTGTATATATGGTGTTTGCAATACCCAACCCATCATTTAGTGTTTACCTTGATTTCCTGCAGAACATGTAGGCACCAAAACGGCTGTTCAGATCCGAAGCCATGCTCAGAAATTCTTCTCTAAGGTCGAATATGCCTTTCGTTTTAGTACCCCTGAAATAAGAATAGTTACCAAACTGCATTTTATGAGGATTATAGTGGATTTGTCACCTAAATAGATCGTCGACGAACCACTTACGTACTTGAACTGAACTTCTATTTTCTCCTGTGTGTTTCAGGTAGTGCGGGAGTCTAGTGGCTGCAATGAGGTCTCGGTTAGCCCAATTGAGATTCCTCCACCTCGACCGAAAAGGAAACCACTGCATCCTTACCCTCGTAAAGCAGTTGATTCCCTTATGGCAATATCAGTTGCAAGAGAACCTGAGAGGTCTCCATCCCCAAACTTATCAGTTGCTGAAAAGGAGACCCAATCACCCACCTCCGTATTGACTGCATTCAGTTCGGATGATCAAATTTCTGCGGTTTCGGAGCAGCATAATAGATGTCCATCACCTATTTCGCAAACTGTTGACATACAGTCAACTAGATTATCATCTGTTAGGAAGGGGGAGTTGTACCTTCCATCAAAGTCAAATGGGGGAGAAGAAAAAGGAATGTTATCGACCGAAACATCCTCAGAGCGGTTTTCGGAAGACTCTATAACTCTGGTAATTTGAAATATCCTTTCAGCTTGGCACTTTGTTTTCCTTTTATGTACATAACTGATGTCTAGGGTCTAACTCTTTTTTCCTTTCTGTTTCTCTCTGTGCCTAAACATTCAGAAATTCAAGCCAGGATCAGCATGTAAAGACAACAAGTTGCATTCTCCCACTAAAAGCATAAAGCTTTTTGGAAGGACAGTAATGGTTACTGATGACAAAAATTCAACCCCTCATGATTTTGAAGTAACTAAATCCTGGGAATTTGATGATGACTGTAAGAAAAATGCTGAGAAGCCTGTTGAGATGCTACCTTCAAAGCATATGGATATAGATTTATCTCTTGGAATGGATAACAATAGTGATTGGAATATGTCATCTGGTGGAGAACCTACTAACACCACCACATGGAATCAAGAAAAAAGTGGCCTTTATGTTAAGGCCATTCCTAATGCTTCTCAAACTTGTTGGTCTTTGTATCAAAATGTACCATACTTTTATCTTGCTCCATCTGATCAAACTAACCATGTTGTGGAAGAAAGGATGCAAAATGATAATTCTGCAGAAAGTTCGTCTGCGGATTCGTGTTCTGGCTCCCGGAGTTATGACATGAATGAAAACCAAAGCCCGGAATTCGAATGTCAAGACCCTTATCTGGTTGGAAGAGGCAATGGAAATGAAAGTAAGAGGGGGTTTGTGCCTTACAAGAAATGCTTGACTCAGAGAGATACAAGCTCCGCGCTGATTGATTCGGAAGCGAGAGAGGGCTGGAGAGCTCGAGTTTGCTTATTATAGCCCCCTGCAAAATCATATTATGGAATTGGTTCAGCTTCAGCAACAGATTTTTATGTGTTAAAAGGAAATAACCAAAATGCTATGACATGGGTTTCTATGTTTTCTCTCTCTTCAAATTGAGATGAAAAATGGAGGCCAGAATTGTAACAAATCATATCTAAAAGTAACAGGAGAGGCGAAGCTGTGGAGTTGTCCAACATCTTCTCTCCTGGAAATTCCTTTTTAACAATGGGGGATATTTGACTGACAATTATTCAATCTGTAAAACAAAACTGTGCTCTCTATTTATGACATATTTGCAAATCTCAAGTCCCCTTTAGTTTCTGAAAAATTATAACCCATTTAGTTTCTGAAAAAATTAGAAAATATGTGAATGTAAACCAAATTTTTGTTTTTGAAATTTTTTTTTTGTTCTTTTGTTTGTTTTTTTTTTAAATTTTAATTTAATTTTTAAAAATATAGATAAGAAATAGACATCAAATTAAGAGAAAATATATGATAAAATGGTTGTTGAAGCTTTAAAAACAAAATAATTATCAAACGGCGCCTTATTTTTTTTGACGTTTTCGTCTCTAATTTCATAATAGAGAAGTTTGATTTCTTCAGCCAAGAGAGTGAGGATTCATCTTAACCTACCTTTAACTCCCTGGTGGAAAATTGAGAGTCTAAATTGAAGACAAAAACATTGAGCAATCTAATATTTGATCTTCCTGGAAGTGATGAATGAAAGGACTTTAGGGACAGAAGAATCCACCATCCAAGCATCCAATTAGTGGCAAACAATCTTAAAGTCTCGTGTTATCTGATCCAAAATTATTTTCTTCACTTTCATACTATAAGTGTCCACTAAAGTAATATGAAAATCTTTGATTCCACTTAAGTTATACGTTATAATTGGATTTTTTTTATAAAAAAAAAAAAACTTTAAAAAGGGACAGAGGCAAAGTTCAATGATAATTTGTGTATATATTTATTTAGCCTTAAATAATATACTTGATCAATTTAAAATAATTAAGAAGTGTTGGGTTCAATTTTTTTTTAATAGGAAGCGTTGTGTTTAATTCATTATGACTACCTTTTTTTTTTTTTTTGATAGGAAACAAAACATTTCATTGATATATGAAAAGATACATCCCATCGAAACAGTTATATGAGACTCTTCCACTGAGAGATCATTATGACTACCTATCTAGCAATTAATTTCATCCGGGTTTTCTTGATATCCAAGTATTCTAGGGTTAGGCGGTATGTCCCGCAACAAGTTGTGTGCGAGCTGACCCGAACAATTACAAATATCAAAAATATATATGTATACCACATACTCAAAATAACACAATGTTCACATTTTCAACCATATGATCTAAAAAAAAACATTTTCAACCATTCACATCCAAAGAATTGGGAAAATCTTTTTGAGGATGAAGAAAGATTTTTCTACACTCAAAATTTGTTGGCAATAATGGAAGAGCATTTTCCCACCCCCAATCCATCCTTAGCCCCAAATTTATAATTAGATAGTAAATATAATGCAATGGACAGTTTTTTATATGCATAATGTTGATAGTACATGAGTATCTATACCTATACTTTTTAATTCTAAGAAACTTGTAAAAATATATCCTCGTCAATACGCAAGACTCGAGTACAAAAATAGAAGAAACTAATTGGTTGAATTAGAATTAAAAACCTTTTAGCTACCTGTGATTACAAGGGGGGGAAATCCTCAATCTCCAAGAGGAATCATTGACTAGTCCTTAATATATTTTTCTAAAGGGAGATTTTGCTGGGACAGGTAGAGGGCTTCCTTGTAATTAACTAAGACCCCTCTAAATAGTTCTAAGTATTTACGTATTTCTTATTCCCATACAATCTGTGATCTTTGACCATAGCCCATGTTCATACTTGGTTAGGTGATCCACTTGACCAATCTCCAATATTGATATCATTTCCTTTGAAGAGATAATACTACTCCCCAAACACACTTTGACAATATATCATACAGACATAGTAAAGCTTTTCCATACCATTTTTGTTTTTGTTCGAGTTCAACGATAACCGAAAGTGGGAGGATTCGAACTCATGACCTCTAGAACAACGCAAAGCCAGTCCATTCATATGTATCCTATATGATTTCCTAAAATAAGTTTCGGTTCTTTCAAAAATGAATCTAAGAACTAGAATTGGCTAGAGTTTTCTTTTAGGCCTTGGCGAAGCTCCCATCTGGACTTGGCAACTTCCACAAAGATTACCCTGCCATCCAGAAACTAAACCAGAGTTGCCCCTATTAGCTCATGAAGTTACTATGCTTGAAACAGGTGCCAATAAATTTAAGAAAACAAGATCATCAAAGATAAGAAAAGAGAAACAGCCATCATCAGATGGCACAGATAAAGACCCTTCTAAGTTCTAGCTATGAGCTTCTTTTTTTTTTATATCCGTGACTGTCAGGGCCAGCTATTGTGCACCTCACTATGAGCTTTATTTTTAAAATGGCCTTTTTCGCTTGCAGGTGGCATCGGAATGTAATCTATGGAATAAAAGATAAAGAGTATCTATAATTCATGTTTGCCAACAAGAAGAGGTGGGGAGGGTATATCCATCAATTAATCTGAGAATAAGTTCTTTGACAATTAAATTTGACGAACATAGTTGTCACTATAAATTGGAAGAGCCCTTGAGGCCAAAGAGTGCCCTCATAACAGTACTTCGGTCAACTCTGAAACTCGGACACAATTTGTTCACTAACATTTGTTTGAGTTGAATTAAAAGATATCCTTTCATAACAGGTTTAGGTCGTTTTATGACAAGCCAAGATAATAATTAGGACACCTCGACTATTATCATTAGACAATTTAACCATCATATTTTTCTACAAAATCTATATTCAATTATACTGAATTTTGTTACAATTAATTGTGTAGAACATGTCAAATGTTCTAGAAAGTTAGAAACATGTGATATTTTGGTTTAAGCAGACTTTGATTCACATGGTTTACTTTTCTTCAAAAAAAAAAAAAAAACATGGTTTACTTATACAATGAAGGGCAAAGGGAACAGTGACCGCCTGTGGTAGTGAGCTGGGGGAGATATAATTGTGGTGGTATAGCTAAGCAAGGACGAGTTTGAAACGAATTTTATAAGGATGGGAAGTACTTTTAATTTTCTAAATATATTTTTCAACTAATTGCTTTCACTTATATGTATGTATATATATAAAGGGTAAAATATCATTTTAGTCCCTGAACTTTAAGGTTTGTTCTATTTTGATCCTTAAACTTTTAAAAGTCAAAGTTTAATCCTTAAATTTTGATATTTGTTCTGTTTTAGTCTCTAAACTAGAGTTCAATTTTAATCCTTGTACTTCAATAAAAACTTGAGTAATCTCTATAGAAAACTTGAAGTTAATATTAATCAAAATTGATTTAATAATTTTAATAAAATCAAATACGAAATGTGAACAATTGAATATAATTCTAAATTTTTTAGAGAAAGACGATAATTTTTTAAAAGAAAAGTAAACCATTTTTTTTTTCTAAGGACCAATATTAAGTTTTGTTTTAAACTTCAAAGATGGAAATGGAACAAATCACAAAGTTTAGGGACTAAAATTGAAATTTCAAAAGTTCAAGGACTGAAATGGAACAAATTTAAGTTCAAGGATTAAAATTAGACTTTTGAAAGTCCATGAACCAAAATGCAACAATTACAAAGCACAAAGTTTAGGGACCAAAATAGTATTTTACTCATCTCAAACTCACCTTTAGTCAAATTGAGTTAGAACTAGTTAGTTTCTTGGGTAAATGATCGTAAAAATAGTTGAGCTTTGGGAAGGAAAGGAAAAAAGTGATGGAAGTTACCCAGAGACTTATACATCATAATTTCAGAGCATTACAAGTAATCAGCTTGCTGATACATACACGTTTATAACCAATGCTTGCATCAGCATCCAACTGTGTTAACTACAAACTTGTTGTGCTATCTTGTTCAAGCACAACTATTCGTTTCGTCGTTGAAGGGAAAACAGTTCTAATATTTCACAGCTAGGACAGGAAGCAAGATTAGAAATAGCTGGACGAACGGAAGCAAGATTAGGAATAACTTGATGAAGGCCACCTTCTATCTTTCTAACGCTACCTAAAATCTATTACAACCAACTCCTCCCGTCTAGATATCTTGATGAAACCTTCTATGTACGGAAGCAAGATTAGAAATAGATGGATGTACGGAGGAGTGTTTTTTTTTCTGGCAAGCACGGGTTATGCTTTGTCGTTAGGCTTGTTAGGGACATAGAACAATAGAACCTTTAGGAGAGTGGGGAGGAGTTAGTCTGATGTTTGGTCTCTTGTTAGGTTCAATGTTTCTCTTTGAACCTTGGTTTCTAAAGCTTTTGGTTATTACTTTTTAGACCTTGTTTTGCTTGATTGGAGACCCTTCCTATAGGGGTTCCTTTTTTGTGAGGGTGTGACTTGTATTCTTTCATATTTTCTTTTCAATGAAAACTTGGTATTTAATTAAAAAAAAAATGATCTCTGTCTAAGGCTAGTAATATCTAAGGGAGGTATACTATATATATATTTCTAGAGCAGTAATCACAGACACTATTAAGAAAATAGCATTAAAATTGCCCAGCTCAAATATAATACAAACTCAATAAAATTGTAGAAACTACAAATGTTGTAGGGTCATGCGGTATGCCCCGTGACATTAGTCGAGGTGCGCGCAAGCTGGCCCGGACAGTCACGGATATAAAAAAAAATAAAAAAAATAAAATTGTAGAAACTATAATATAATGCTCTGGCTATAGGCTAAGGAAAAGCATCAACATGGTAAATTGAGCCACTGAATCATCAACATGGTTAACTTCACAAGTCACACACACACTTAGAGTAGTGAGTGGATTTTGGCGATTAAGAATCTAAAACAAACAGATATCCATGGAACACAAGAAAATGAACTTCAAAATCGAAACACATTTGGAAGAGATCAATAAAGTACCTTGCCGTGCATTCCTTCAATAGCCTTTTGAGACTCCTCTTCAGTACCATAACGAAGGAAAGCAAATCCTCTTGGTCTATTAGCCACTTTATCCATCACCAAATTCACTGAAACTCACAAAAATTGATAACAATCAGCGCCAAATATCAACAACTGAATTTAATTGACCAAATTAAAGCAGTCCACGACCTTCCACGAGTTCGCCAAAGCTTTTGAAAGCATTTCGCAAGCTCTCTTCCGTGGTCCGGAAAGAAAGTCCTGCACGAGTGAAGTTGGAACCATTCGATATAAATCCAAACCTTCTATACTGTTATAAAATCAACAATCAACAATCGATTCGAAAACGTACAATAGATAAACAAAGAACGTGAAAGAAGAATAACAGAAATCACGACACACGGTTTACGTTGTGTTAGCTAATCGACGGCGGGTAGAGAGGGAGAACAGTATTATTGAGAGAAAACTTAATACAGAGTTTACACAAAAGAATATCCTAAACAGCTAGAATTTAATTCGGGCTCATATAACAAAAAACCCCTCGTTAAACCCTAATTACGTAAAGCGTAAACTAATCAGAGAGTTGCTCAGTGGAAACAAAATGCGTAATCTGGAAAACCAATTTCGCAACAGGGTCATTAATGCGTTCGAGGCATAATACAACATATACAGATATTGTTTGCAAAAATTAGTGCTAAACGAAGTGCAAAATACACAAATGAGAGGGAAAACCAACCGCTGATGTAGAGCCTGGTTGACGGCGGCGAGTTTCTTCTCGGAGAAGGCGAAGGTGAAGAAGAAACGCAGGTCACCGGAAAGAGCGGCGAGTCTGGAATTGAACGAGGCTTCTTCGCAGAGAAGAAAGGAAGTGGCGCAAAAGTGTAGGCCGATTGGGATTGGATGCTTTGAATTCGCATATGCGTCTCGGTTGAGCGGATTTTGTTGGGAATTGTTGCCTGGAAGTGTAAGAGCGGCATTGGAGCGGCGGAGAATAGAATTCCGGCGGCCATTTTCGTCTTCTCCGGCGATTCAGCCGAAAGCCGGTTTCGCAATCCGGAAGTTTGAGCACTGTACCCCCATTTTTCTGTGAATCTGGACCGCCTTAACGACGCCGTATCACGTCATTCCTTTCATTTTCATTTTGGCTAAAATGAGCAATACTTAGTAAGCTTTTTTAAAATATTTATCCACTCTCATCTAAGTATTCTTCGGCTAAATTTATAGAGGAAACCGTTAATGTCTTCAAAATTAATATGAATCTTGAATTAGATTATCACAAATAACTGAGTGAGTTAGTAGCACGTTGATTTCAATGTTTTGGTTGTAAATCAGTTCAATAATAATGTCATTTTTCTTTTAGGTTATACAATTACTAATGTTTATTAATCATTTCCTTCTTGTTTATTATTTCAAATTGAGAAAGGCCGAAACTCTAGATAGAACTATTACTATTTAACAAAATAATAACAAAATATTAATTTTAAGATGAAATCTATAACCATAAATTTGAATTTAAATACCATACATCAACTACACCAATAAACATACATCAGCCTTTTCATTGTATAGTTTAGTTATAGAACAAATGCAAACCATAGCTTGGGAAGAGATCAGGATGAAACTTTATTTTTATAGTAAACAATTAAAATTAATTACAAAATCTTTTCGATTTTTAAATATAAAATTGATTAGGAATCATGTAAATTATTTTAAATAGGAGAAAAAGACTTTTAACATTCAAACATCTAGCATTCTATATATTTATCAACCATGACTAATTACATTCTAAAAAAAAAAAAAAAAAAAAAAGACTAATTATTCATTAATATTATATTCATGCAAAATGTATAATATTGATTGTGTCTAGTTACCATATATTTTATATCAGAAAAAAATTACCATATATTTATTAATGCAAAATGAACCACTCACGTAGTGTAATCAATTTTTTTGTTAGATAATATTCATGCAAAATTTTAAATATGAAGTGGCATTTTTAAAATTTTAAAAAAAGTAGACATGATAGTAAAAAAAAAAAAAAATGATTCTCTCATTGAGCCCCATTAAGATAAAGATAATAGAGAATTTTTCATTTATAATAAAAATGAGTTAAAAAAGTGCACACAAAATAGAAAATAATTGTAAATACACCAAAATTTTGAGTGATTGAACCAATCGAACTCAATCAGTTAAGCTCAATCACCTAATTGAGTTCAATCACTAGTTATTGATTGAGTTCGATTGAGTTTAATCCCTCAAAAATAAATTTTGGTATAAACAAATTTTTGATAAAAATGTATTATAATTATAATAAAGAGTCTTAAAAGTTCGTATACATAACAAATATACAAGATAATATGAAATTTAACATTAAGATAAGAGTAAAACAAAATTATTAAAAAAAAAAGAATATATATATATATGGTTAAAATACTATTTTGGTCCCTCAACTTTGGTGTTAGTTCTATTTTAGTCCCTCAACTTTCAAAAGTTTAATTTTGGTCCCTCAACTATGTAAAAGGTTTAAAAAGAGTTCCTACATTTTAAAAAGCTAACAGACGTTAAAAAATGAATGAGCTGGCAAATTATAATAATAAATAAATTGACAGTCATCTTCTTCCCCAATTCCATCTAAACCCAATGAAAG
>JBBMEF010000004.1:10408360-10430599 GCA_037832685.1 Sicyos baderoa
TCATACTCCGTCTTGTGGAGCTGGACCCGTGTGTGGTCCCAATGAGATTTTAGGTTGTAATGTTGGCTATGTTTAATCTTATTGGTTTGGTTTTCTCAAAAAAAAAAAAAAGCTTATAACAAAAGAGGGTTTTTATAACTAGATACATATATAATTACACTTGACACTCATAATTTAAATTAACACATTGAACAACTCGTTATATAATGTACCAACTTTTTCTTAATATTTTGTTGGTTGGAAAATTAGGAGTTTTATAAAGGTATAGAAGATGTGATGCAACTGTCTGAAAAAACTACTATACTTTGGATAAGGGAGACTTTAATATGTGTTGCTACTCAGAAAATTTAATTAGTTCAGATATAATAATATATTGTTAAAGTGGAAATTCAAAGCCCCCAACTAAACTGATTAATTAGTTAAAAACATATATAAACTGAGATTAATTGTACCATACAATATATGGTAACCAATTTAAATATACGGTTTTTCTCGACTAAAAAAAAGCTCTCCAACTTTCAAGGCTGATCTTCTTCGACCAAATCCATTGAAGATGTTTTATTTTTTATTTTTTATTTTTTATTTTTAAGTATATTTTGTTAGGAATGCAAACAAAGTGTTGTAGAATCTCACATCGGTTAAATAAGGAGTGGATCTTGGATTTATAAGGAAAGACAAACATCTCCATTGGTGTGAGGTCTTTCGGGTGAAACCAAAAGCAAAGTCACGAGGGTGTATGCTTAAAGTGGACAATATCACACCAATGTGAAGATTCGGGTAGGTTTGTCGTCCCTTAACATATTTAATTGAAGGCAGTGGCAGATGTATAAGACTTTTTGTAAAGGCAGAAATTGATATGTTAGCTTAAACAATAAAGTAGTCGTCCCTATGTGGGGAAAGTAAGGGATAAATATAATTATTTATATATGGAGCGAACTATATAAAATATAAATAAAAAGCTATCATTTTGAGGGGCAATCTTGCAGCAAGGTGGATCTACCCCCGAGTGGAGGGGTACATAATTAAATATAAAAATTAAAAGCCAACAAAATGTATAAATAAATAATTAATCACATGGTTGCTTATTTCTTATAATTTCTGGAGACAAACAGGTTTAAAGAAAGGTCACCACGTAAACTATTTTATTATCCAACACCAACATTGTGTCAAAAAGCATCTAATTCTTATCCCAATCTCAAATCCTAAACCATAAATAATACTCAAATATTTTATTTGAGCAAGTAGCTAGAAAATAAAAATGAATTAGTTGTCATGTATATGACAAGTGGGACTCCACGTGGCGGAGGTTGTGTGCGGTTGAGATGGGCTGAGTTGGCAAAGGGATTAAGACGAGGTACACGTAGGCGGAAATGAAGTGATTCTTCTGAATCCCAAAGGTCATTTTAGCATACATGGCCTTTTCCTTTCAACTTGAGTTGGTTTATCCTTCCACGTAGGACCAAAAAGGTCACCCCTTTCCTTATAAGATATTTGCTTATATGCCAAACACGTAGGGCCTACGTGGATTTTTCTACACCTATTATTTGGATGTTACATTTCTCCCTTTCATCCATTTCACTATCGCTTCAATAAATAAACTTAACCTTTTTCTTTCTTTAATGCCCCTTTACACTTTTCATGGATTATAGTATAAGAATTATTGACTTCTTACTTTTTAATGTTTTTTTTTATTTTCATATTTCTTTTATTATGTTCTCAATTTTAACCTTAGCCATACATACTCCAAAGTCCAATGACTGTGCATTTTCGTCAATAGGCTAATTACGCATAGTTGAAAGGGAAAAGTTCATTTGCTAAATAGATGAGATGGTAAAATAATAATAAAAAGATTGTAATGTTTGATGACCTAATAGTACTTGAAAATATCTTATAATCACTTATTTATGAATTAACTTTTTTTTATAAATTTTCTATAAAATCGTGGTTTAATTACTCATAGTAAGCTAGTTCTTAAATCTTCGCCAATACAAAATAAAAACTTAGACAATTGAGAAGTAAACTCACTATATATATATACATACGAATCAAATTATTGGGGCTTTATAAACGAAACGATACAAGAGTTACAATTTGTTTAAAGATATTTTTTGGTCTTTTCATTTTTGCATAATTGAACTAAATTTTATTTCATGCTCGGTTATTTTTATGATATTAGTGAGTTTTGAAATATTATTATTTTTATTTTCTATTTTATTAGGATGAGTAGCTGAATTAAAAAATAATAATAAAAGAGGAAAACTCCCGAATGGGGGTAACATTTTAGGTATGTGGCACATGCCACAAAAAAAATATTTTAAAAAATGATTCTATAAAGTATATAGTATTTGTAATATCTAATAATGTCACGTCTCTAAAATGTAGATTTCCCTACCCACTAGAAGAGTTTTGCTCATTTTAAAATGTATTCTAAAAAACTAATAAGTTAAAAATTGAAACACTGGTAAATTGAATACTCGTGCATACCTGGTCGCCAGTTAAGAATTCGAAGTTGAAAAATCATCATTTATTTAGAATATAAATGTGTTTTTTTTTCCTATATTTATAAAATTTAAAAGACATTCCAGATTTTTGGTGGCAAAAATAAGCGAACGCGTTGAGATTGAATATTTATTTCTTTTAAGAAACAGTCAAGATTGAATTCCTTTTTATTTATTTATTTATTTCGTGTGTGTATGTTAATTATCCATTTCTCCAATTGGAAAATGAATCCTAATAATTTAGAATATTGACAAAAATCATGTATTTAACATGTTTGTGATAATAAAAAAAAAGAAAAAAGAAAAAAACAATGTTGTAGGTTGATCGCAGACCATTCTCCGAGTCCATCCAAGCAGTTCCTTACGCGCATAGGGAATCGCGTGTATGTCACGTTCCCTCCAACCATTTCCTTTTTCTATATATATATATATCTCCAATCCAATGGTGTGGCAATTGAATTAACTTACTTTCTCTGTTTGTGTATCATTGTTTCTCCAATGGAAGCCAATCATCTTCCCTACAATTCTCTCGCCGCCGTCAAGGACCTGCCGGAGCCCGACCTGATTATCATGACCTCCGCCGGACTTCGCATCCCGGCACATTCCACCATTCTGGTACGAACTCACTTCTTTTTTCTAATTATTTATTAGATAATATAAGTTTCAGCTCAATATCAATTGATAGTAAAGAGAATAATTCATTTGTCTTACGTATTGTCTTCAGATCTCCACTGTTTTTGATGTGAGATCCTTAACTTTTGTGTTGTGTAATTTTATAGGCATCGGTTTCATCGGTACTTGAAAACCTCATCGTCCACCAACCCTCCTCTGACAAACTTATTCGAATTCTCGGCGTTCCCTGCCAGGCAGTCCTTTCATTCCTTCAATTCCTCTACACATCTAGGTAATTACAATCCCCCCCTCTATTTTTATTTTTCATTTTTATTTTGGAGGAGTTAGTCTAAATGACTAATTGTGGGTGGTGTTTCCATGATTAGGTGCCCCGAGGAATGCCTGCGGAGATATGGAATTCATCTATTGGCGCTATCGCATGTGTACTCGATTCCATGTTTAAAGCGGCGATGCAGCAGGCACTTGGCTCGAAGATTGAGTGTCGATAGCGTCGTCGACATACTCCAACTCGCAACAATGTGCGATGCCCCGGACCTGTCCCTTAGCTGCATGAAAATGGTGTCGGGTCATTTCAAGGCCGTCGAGAAATCGGAGGGCTGGAAATTCCTGCAAGACCATGACCCTTGGCTGGAGCTTCAAATCCTTCAATTCATGGAGGAATCACAATTGGTAGGTTGGAGGATTCCAGTGTTGTATTCCAATTGTTGGTTTGTTTTGGTTGAGTAATTAACTAACTTTGTATATTGGCAATGTGAGCAGAGGAAAAAGAGGTGCAGAAGGCAGAGGAGGGAGCAGAGGGTGTATCTTCAGCTAAGCGAGGCACTAGAGTGCATAGAGCACATCTGTAGAGACGGGTGCACGGATGTCGGGCCGCACCACGCCGAACCGACAAACAAGCCATGCTCTAAATTCTCAACCTGTCATGGTGTTCAGCTTCTCATCAAGCACTTCGCAACCTGTAAGAATAGAGCCCATGATGCTGGCTGCTGGCGCTGCAAACAAATGTGGCAGCTTCTTCGCTTGCACGGCTCCGTCTGCAACCAACCCCACCCTTGCAAAGTCCCTCTCTGCAGGTACATAACCTTCCCAATAAACCCTTCTTTCATTTTCATCATTAGTCAAATATCGATTATTGAGATCAGATCTGTGACCATAGTGTTAAACTGGAACCATCGGACTTGATTTGAATTAGAATGGAAGTGTAGTTGAGTTGATTGCGTTGATCAAAAAAACAAAAGAAACGCATTCCACATTGTTTATTTTTTGTTGAATTAAATATGGTAAGGTACTAAGGTGGGCGTGTAATTAGAAGAATTCAAACTCTAATTAAAGAAAAGAAAAAGAAAAGTCTTGACTTTAGGTGGATGGCTATTCCAAAAGGCGAATGAATATAATGATGAAAATTGATGTTTTGGGTTGGTTTGTTGGTTGGTTTGGAGTGGGAGACACAATGATAATTTGTGTTATTGTCAACTTTGACAGGCAATTCAAAGTGAAAATGGAGCAAGAAAATAGAAAAGACGATGCGAAATGGAAGCTTCTAGTGACAAAGGTTTTGTCTGTGAAAACAATTTCTTCCCTTTGTGTTCCCAAAAGGAAGGGCCCGCCGCCGCAGCTACCACGCATCATGATCAGAAGCTGCAGATCATCACAATCTGTACAACATAATCAATCGCTCTTATTAACAGCTTAATTAGAATGTAATATGTAATATGCTTTTTTTAATACCGGAATTTCATTTTTTTTTTTTTTTTTTTTTTGTTTATGTGAGGAGATTTGAGGTTTCCCCTTTCGACTCTACTTTGTATGTAGCTCCTAGCCGTATGGAGGAATGTTTTTTGTGGTTTGCAACATAAATATGTAGATCAAATTTTGCCAACTCTGTTTTGTTTGATGCACTTCTATCTAATTTTGCCAATTCTCTAATTGTAGCCTTACACTTCTATTCGCGTGAGAAACTAATTTTCATTTTCATTTACCAACAAAAATTGTGCCTCTACAAGTAATTTGGGATACCACAATAATAAGTGGAACTTTAATAAACTCATGTGGAACCTTAATTAGAATCTTAAATGTGAATACACATCATTTATATTTAACTTTAGGGTGAGTTTAGACGAACGTTGGGTTAGTTGTGAGATTAGGTTAATTAGGCCTCATTTGATAACTATTTGATTTTTTGTTTTTTGTTTTTTAAATTTAAACCTAAAACAACTACTCTTATCATATGTTTTTTGGTTACTTAGATACCTATATCTTACCTATATTTATAAATACCAAACCAAAATTTGGAGACAAAAAAAAAAAAAAAGTAGCTTCCAAAAGTTTATTTTTGTTTTTGAAAGTTGGTTAGCATCTACTTACTTTCTCTAAAGAAAGATAGATACATTGTAGGAAGGGTGAAACACATTGTAGAAAATTTGAATAAAAATAAACTTTAATTTGAAAAACAAAAAATCAAAAATTAAATGGTTATCAAACCCGACCTTAACTAACCAATTTATAGGTGTACAATTGAGTTATGGTTCTTTTTCGACTTTTGAGAGAGAGAAAAGCCCTAACCACCAATTATGAGTTCTTGAATACAATTCAATGACAATTATGAATGAAAGTGATCTTCTCACATTTTTGTGAACGATGGGATAGGCTAGTCCGAACCACTTTATATATGTGTTATTTCTTCTTCTTCTTCATTTATTTGTGTATGATTTCATCCCTATTTGGTTCAATTTTAGATTAGATTTATCATTTACAATCTAATTTTAAGTATAGATCTAGCAATTTAACAAAATGGTTATCAAGGCTCGAGGGTTGAAGACCGCCGCTGCGCAACAAATGGTCGCTTGTGTTGCCAAGGTCTGCCTACTGATCTAACTTGTGGCTTCTATTCATCGGTGGAGCTTGCTGGTCGTGGAATAGCTCGAGGATTGCACGTCGTGGGTTTTTTATGGTGTGGGTCATTTTTCCTTGTGCACCTCCTTATATGAGGTTGTAGTATAATTTATTTTCCATAGCTTATTTGATTGGTTGGTTTTTAGGGTTTAATTATATTAATGTATATGTAATATAAAACACTTCTAATAATCTTGTCTGGTCGAAGTCAAAACTTATGCAAAGTGAAGTAGATCTTAGGATCGAACCACTCTAAATACTTGTGGATCTTTCTTTTTTGTATACCTTTTATTTTATTTTAGAATGACTTTAGTAGTTGCTAAAAAATCATTAAATATTAGGCAAAACTTATATAAATTTGATTTAAAAGTGAGCATATATGCTTAAGCAATTGATTATCTTTGTTTCAGTGTTAATCCATTTTTTCATCTAAAATTTCATCTAAACACCACGGTAGTGCAGATCCAAAGAGTGCAATTTGAGATGTTTGGGAGGAAAGGCTCGGCCCATTAAGCCCAATTAAAGACACCATTACTGAACAGTAAATGGCTGAAAAGTCACATGGTGATAAAGAAGGCCCGAGAAATCAAACCCACAAGCAATGGATGTTGCATTTGCAATTCAATACAATACAATCCATTCATTCATTTATATGAAACTAACAAATTTTCAAAAAAAACAAAATTTATTTTAAGATCTATAATCATTAATACATTTCAACAACTATTTATCATTAATATAGTATTATATAGTATTATTATTAATACATATGACTATAGTTACTAAATTTTTTTAATCTCCTAAATTTCCCACTAACAAATAAATAGGAAAAAGAGATGTGAAATTCGGGGTAGGAGAATATTCAATACAAATGTTAGCTGAATGAAGGTAGAGTAGTAAGAAGTGGGCAATTCAGGAAAGTTGACTCTTTGTATTTTTGGTCAGTCGAATTTAAGTTGAACCAATAATATTTATTATTATTATATATTTGGATTGGGTCGAACTCGTGGCTCGCAAATTGTTTGACTATAAAAAATAGAAATTAAATTAAAAGCAGTAGCCCTGACCTGAGGTTGAGGGTGAGGGTGAGGGTGAGGCTCACAACTCACAGTCACATATTACAGATTATGTGTTTTGTATTTTTTAAAAAAGAAAAAGAAAAAAAGAAAAGAAAAAGTGATTGCTGGTCGGATGGCACGGGCTTCCGGCCAATACTCTTTTTTCTTTTTTAAATAGATAAATAAATAAAATAATAGAGGGAGGAATATGTCAACACAAATATCCGCCTCTCTCGTTTTGATTCAAAGCATTTATTGCTTTCATTTTGGACTTTATTTTACCCTTTTTCTCTCCTTTGGACTTATGAGCCTTTCAGAAAACAAAGAGCTACTCTCTCTCTCCCCCTTTTTTTATTTTTTCTTTTTTTTTTGTAAATTGGCCTTTTTAATGCCTTCTACTTTGAGTTTCATCCACTTTGACTAAAGTTGTACAAACAAATCGTAACTCAAATAATCTAGACTACTCAACTCAAACTATTACGAATTTGATTGAGTTATGATTTTATTATTATTTTTTAATTGGATTGGTTATTGGTTTTACTAATTCAACTCGAACTAAGAATATTATATATATTATGTGTATATATAAGATAAATTAATAAAATAAGTTCTTAACTTACTTGTACGCCTTCTAAACTGCACATGTAATAGGTTGAAGTACATTATTATGTTCCTTTTTAAACATTTTATTGAGTCTATGAGTTAAAGAAAAAATAATAGTATTATAACCCGAGAATCCGATCCAACCCCACCTGAAAATATAGAGTTAGGTTGGGTTGGGTTGTGCTAATGCAATAGGATTGGACGGGTTAACGAATAGACCAACTTGAAATGTTGAGTTGGTCCTAAAAATTTAACCAACCCTATCAAACCCGAATCATGAATACTCCTATTGTCCACCTTCAAACAATTACCACATTTTCTCTACAACTTTTCGCGTATATTTTCTTCTACATTCTGGGAAAAAACATAACAAAACAATTAAGAATCGATTAGTTTAAGATCGGACTAGACGGTGACATCTTCATTTAAATTGAACTTTATGAGAAGATATTAAAAATAAATCAATGAAAAATAGAGCAAAAGCGCAAAGTGGGTCTTCTGATGACAGCTCATTGTATTTTTTTTTTTTCCTTTTTTTTAATTGGCGGAGTCATTCCACGTCTTTTTCACAGGCCAACCATTAGGAGAACGACAGCTGTCTATCTCTCGGCCACATATTAATTATGCCCTTTTTAAACAAATAAAATAAAAATAGTCGGTGTTTTCTATCCAGCCAAGAAAATGTTATCTCCTTTCATAATTGTCGGGAGGTTCATTTTTAATACTATCTCAATCATTATTAAATAACTTTCTTTTTTTTCCATTTCAGATTTTCAAAAATTAATTCATTTATTTTCTCAAAAGGATTAATAATTTGATACCGCTTCAAATCGATTTAAGACAAAAGATAAGCTTATGTTATATACGAAAAGAATGATCAAATTATTTATATGTTAAGGTTTTTCTTTTACTATATGAAAATTAAACCGAAATCAATAGCATATCCTACATCATACATGTACTCTTTTAGACGTACACAGAAGTCAATGTGTTTTAATTAAAACCCTTATGTCAACCAGTAGAATTTATTGCTCTTAAAAATACAAGGTAGAATCAATTAAGTGCTCTAAGGAATTAATGCCAATGATAAGTTTAAAATTGAGATAATACTTTAATTTGGAATATTCTATTGCTTTACAAGAAATTGATTTCAAAATATTCATATATAAAAAATTCAAATATTAAATAAAGTTCTCTTTACAAAAATCTTTTATTATTTCAAAATTAGCAAAATATAACCTTGGCATTTCATAAATATTTCAAAATTATATTTGTAATAGAAAAAATCTTTTAAATAAGGGAGAAAGTTCATGAAGAATTTGTACAATTTTACCTACACGTACTTAGCACAATTTAGCCCTCTAAAGTTCAATTTAAATGAAGATGTCACTCAACACGTTAATAAAAATGGAGTCTGTTACAACTTGATAAATGATAAATGGTAAAAAAAAATGCGTAAACATTGTGATTTTTCATTAACTTTCAAAGATCTCCTAACAATGTCTAATAAATATCTTAATAAATTCTAGAAAATATATAATATTCAAATATTTTTTTAATACAATAATATTCAAATGTTAAACTTAACAAATTCTATAGAAGATCTATATTTATTCCTAACACAACTTGAAAAGCACTTTGAAATATATATGGTGAATAACTATTATATGACGATCTAGTGGTTATAAGGTTTAGGAAAAGTAGGAGGGGATGGTTCAATAAGAACTATCTACTTAAAACATAGTAATTTAATATTTAAATATTGTAGTATATATATGAAAAGTATAGGGTGAATATATGAAAATGGTTGATTACTATTTCAATCATTTATGAGACAGATTATTGGTATATAATGGTAGTGCCAACACAGTGACTTCACTAGAAGGAAGAAGAAGAAAAAATCTTATCTTTGTGATTTTTTGTAGGAAAAAAAAAAAAAAAAAAGAGATCCAAGATGGAGAACACAAGGATGTGACAAAACACACAACAAAGATTGGTCCTATAGGACTAAATTATTTGCCTCCACAAGGACAGCCCAATTCACATAATTTCTAAATCTTACTTCAATCATTTAATAATCTGACTTCTTTTTTTCTTCTTAGTATGATAATGTCGACAGTGAGAGTATTATTTAATACCTGAATAATTCTTGTATTCTATGAAGAAAAAAAAAGGAAATTCAAGGGGATTAGTTTTGATATTTAATTAAGTAATCAATACATGATAGTTTCACTAACTGAAAAAAGAGTGGTTCGATTCACAAAATCTTTTGTTCTCCTTTTCCCCACTTCATGATGTACCTAACTTACAAAAGTTCTTGCTTTTCAAAAAGCGATGGATTTGGGTGCACTCCGATACTTTCACTATGATATCACCCATGTGGCATATTTAGTGTCACATATCTTTTTTTTTTTTTTGTTACTTTATATTTATTATAAAAAAAAAAAAAAAAAAATATTTGAATTCAAATGAATGATATCAGGTGGGGGTGCTAACCGGGATGCACCCAAATTGTTCTTTTAAAAATAAACCACAACTACATCTCTTCCTCTCCTCGTCATTCGTAAAATACCTTCTTTTTTCTTCTTGTTTATAATGAAAAATATTTATTTTCGGAGAGAAAAATACATCTTTGGGGTCCAAGAAGCTGACGGGTAATTTATAGAATAAAAATTTTGGTCCCATATATTCGAAATAGGTCCCTCAAATATATGGTTGCCTCTAAATATTTTAATTTTAAAAAAAATGAAGAACTTTAAATTTTGTTGATAATATGTGTTCATCTTTAATTCTTAAATAAGCATTGATAAACCTAAATACTTGAGACGTGTTCATAATCGAGTATATATCGGAGAAAATGGACAAATACCAATTCTTGGGATTGAACCATCGAACTTGTAACACTAGTGTTGAATTAGTTTACAACCAAAAAATGAAATATGAAGATGAAATTTATAACTGATTTTAAGATGAAAGTATGGAAAGGGAGAATAATTGAGAGTAAATAAACATGGTGGAGAAAAAAGAAAGGGAAGAAAATGGGGAGATAAGATAAGAGGATTGTAAATGAAAAAAGAAAAAAGAAGAAGTCCAATTAAATATCTAAATGAGGTTTGGCATTTTATCGACCCAATAATATCCCTTGGCTTTGAATATGTTCCACAAATAAATAAATAAATGTGTATTTAATTTGGGTAGGGCAGAGGAGAGTGACGCGTGTTGTATGGAAAAGTAAATCCTCAGCCACAAGATTCAAAAAGTGCTTTCCATGTGGAATTAATTAAAATATGCGTCCGACGTGGCACCCTTCTTCTCTCTTTATTTCTCTCTTTTCTTTCTTTCTTTCCTTTATGAATTCTCATTTCTTCTTCTCTCAATTTCTCTGTTTCTTCAACCTCGATCGATCAAGAAGGTGACTCAGATAAAGAACTTCCAGCGCTACCTGATGGGTGTCCAGGTAATTCAACTTCCTTCCTCTTTCGCCTTTTTAATCTCTTAAATATTGTTATGAGGTCTACGCTCTTTTATGACGTCCCTCATCCTCCTTATAACATCTTATTGTTGTAAACTCTACCTTTTGCCCCCCTTCCTCTGCACTTACCTCTATTCACCACTCCTAAGTCCTACACACTTTATTTTTGTTTCTCCTAATTCATTTCACCTATGTATTTACACCCCCGTTTAATAACCATTTTATTTTTGGTTTTTGTTTTTTTGAAACTTAAGCCTGCAACAACTATTTTATCATAAGTTTTTTCTTACTTAGACATCTACATCTTACATATATTTAAGAAACAAAGTCAAAATTTGAAAGAAAAAAAAAGTAGTTTCCAAATGCTTGTTTTTATTTTTGAAATTTGGTTAGGAAAGATGCAGCACGTCTTAGAAAATTTGAGTATAAATAATCTTAAACTTCAAAAATCAAATGGTTATCAAATCGGACCTTATTAATCGAGTTTCTTGTGGTTGCTGACTTTTTCAAAATTTTCAACATTTGGGATTGATGGATGCAGGAAAAGAATGAAGGCACACTATCAAACGGCTCAATTGGAGCTTCCAATGAAAAAGCAATGAAGGTTAGGAAGCCCTACACTATTTCAAAACAAAGGGAAAAATGGACAGAGGAAGAGCATCAGAGGTTCCTTGAAGCTCTGAAGCTCTTCGGTCGCGGCTGGCGACAGATCAAAGGTAAGCGCAATGTCAACAACATCAGTTTTTATCTCAATATCATATCCATCCAACGTCTCCCATCATCATCATCATCATCATCATTTCTTCTTCCTGCAGAACATGTAGGCACCAAAACAGCCGTTCAGATTCGAAGTCATGCTCAGAAGTTCTTCTCTAAGGTCTGAATATTGCACTTTGGTTTAATTAATTACTGGTGTGTGACTGTGTAGTGTGTACCCTCAAAATAAGAATGGTGGATTTGTGTTTCAGGTCGTGCGAGATTCTAGTGGTGGCAGCAGCAGCAGCAGCAGCGATGAGAGCCGCCCTATTAACCCAATTGAGATTCCTCCCCCTCGTCCGAAAAGGAAACCGCTGCATCCTTACCCTCGTAAGGCAGTTGATCACTCTCTTAAACCAATATCAGTTGTGAGAGGAGAACTCGAAAGGTCTCCATCCCCAAACATATCAGTTGCTGAAAAACAAACCCAATCGCCCACCTCAGTATTCACTGCATTTAGTTTGGATGATCAAATTTCTGCGGTTTCGTCGGAGCAGCATAGTAGAGGAGGAGAAGAAAAGGGAATGCTATCGCTCGAATCATCCTCCGCAGACCGGTTCCCAGAAGACTTTCTAACTCTGGTAGTTTGAAATGTCCTTTAATCTTTCACTTTATATACTTAATTTTGTTGTCTAGGATCTGACTCTTTATCTGTTTCTCTCTTGCATAAACATTCAGAAATCCAAGCATGGATCAGCATGTAAGAAAGTAGACAAAAGGCTGCATTCTCCTGTTAAAAAAAGCATAAAGCTTTTTGGAAGCACAGTAATGGTTGTCGATGACGAAACCCCACCCCCTCGCGACTTTGAAGACGGTGACGGTAGGAATGGGTGTAGGCATGTTCAGATGCCACATTCAGAACATGTGGATGTAAAATTATCTCTCGGATTAATGGATAACAACAATGGTGGAGCAACTACCAACGCTTGGAATCAGGACTATAGTGTCCTTTATGTTAAGGCCATTCCTAATGCTCCTCAAACTTGTTGGCCTTTGTATCAAAATGTACCTCATTTTTATCTTGCTCCAACTAACCATGTTATGGAAGAAAGTTCTTGTGTGGATGAGGCATGTTCGGGCTCCCCGAATAAGGATAAAACCGAAAGCCAAAGCTCAGTAGTTGAATGTCAAGAACCTAGTAGTAGTTTGGTAGGAAGAGGGAATAATGGAAATGAAAGTAAGAAGGGGTTTGTACCATACAAGAGATGTTTGGCTCAGATGGATAGAAGCTCTATACTGATTGTTTCAGACGAGCGAGCGGGTCGGAGAGCTCGAGTTTGCTTATAGCATCATCTGCAAAATCATAGTATAATAGGTTCAACAACAGATTTTACAGTGGACAAAAGGAAATAACCAAGATGGTCTGACATGAGTTTCTGAGTTTTCTCTCGTTTGCCTGAGATGAAAAAACTGGAGACTAGATTTGTAGCGTGTAATATCTAAACCATAACAACTGGCTATTCCTTTTTAACATCAATATTTGAGTGACAATTATTCAATTTGTTATACAAAATGGTGTTGCTCTTATGACTTGACATATTTGCAAATCCTTTTTTTTTTAGCCCCTAGCTGAGCAGTATAATATTTAATCTTCCTAAAAATGAAGTATGGGGCCAACTATACTATGGTTAGTTTAGTGGTCAAACGGGACTAGGAATCGAAACGGTTTAAATTCAATATACAGTAGCTACCTATTTAAGAAACATAATTTTACGGTAAGTTTTAGGACAGGTCAAGACACATAGATAAAAATTAAAAAAAAAAATGAAAAGGAAAAAAAACATGGAGACCATTTTAGGGCAAAACCACCTTCAGGCATCCAATCAGTGAGAAACAAATACAATCTTAAAGGCTTATGTTATCACCAGAATTATAAATCAAATTAATAGATTTTACCAAAGTAATGAGAAAATCATTTCCTTAAAGGACAATAAATAGTACTTCCCCTATCCATCCTTGACCCCAAATTTATAATTAGATAGTATTATGCAAATCGAATGCGTCAGTGGCGCGATCGGTTATCTAGTTTGATATTAATCTATTTCCACTTTACGGTTCGGGTTTTCTAATGTGCATGATGTCTGATAGTTCATGAATATCTATTTTTTAAAATATGCTTTCACAACACTCAAGTAAAAAATGGAAGAAGCTTGAGATGGATCACTCTTTTTTTAACACCTAATTTTAGCCTTTCTTTATACCAATTTGAAAAGTAGGAAGATATGCCAAATTAGGGAACTTGAATATGATCTTCAAGATTGTGATCTTGAATTTATTATCAAAACTTACATCTACAAACCAGATAATTTTCATCGGTGAGCTTGACAATTGTAATTTTCCCTTTTGGGTTGAGAACAAGACCATTCTTGATTTAAGATATCGAACCTTCACCGAATTTGAGTAACGTCATATGGAAACGTGAAGATCGATAGAAAAAAAATATTCATTTCCTTTTCATCTTTCGACACGAGCTTTGATACTAAATTAGATAACACTGGAAGAAGGTGAAAAGTGTATAGTGATTGAAAAGAAAAGTATTGTAATTATATTTGATTGATTGAGGCAGAAAGGCATTAAATAGCCTTGTATAGAAGACATAAAAGATCATGAAGCCAAACACATACATAAGGTGAGATAGAATAAAGCCCAAACATGTTAACACTTATTCCTAATAACTTTAGAGAGGTAATTGGGATGTCATTCTATATTTTTAGTGAGATCTTGAACATAGTTAGACTAATTAGGATATATATTTGACCAATAGAATAGCGTTTGAATTTCACTCACTGTTGAACATAAAATAAACATCATAATAATAATAATAATAATAATAATAATAATAATAATAATAATAATAATAATAATAATAATAATAATAATAATAATAAACAATGACAAGCAATCTTGGCAGCTCCAAAAGCAATAAATATTTAATCAGATCAACTGCAACAAGCAATAAAGATATTCGCTTCATTATTATTTAATACTTCTTTCCTTGATTCATAAGATTTGATAACTATTTTGAAATCTAAGCTACTACAATTATCTTACCATATGTTTTTTACTTAGATATCTACATCTTATCTATATTCATAGAAATTAAACAAAAATTAAAAAAACCTAAAATTTATTTTTGTTTTTAAAATTTAGTTAGCAATCATATATTTTCTTAAGGAAGATGAATATATTATATGAAGGATAGAGTACATGATAAGAAATTTGAATAAAAATAAGTTTAAATTTCAAAAACAAAAAAATGTGTTTATAATTAATCAATATAGCAATTGAAAGCAGAAGCAAATTTGAATATTTTCAAAGAAAAAACAAAAAAAGAAGCAAATTAGAATAGTATTTTAAGAATGGTGCAGTTATGGAAATGAAAGAAGGAAAGAATAAAAGGCTGCCAATACCAATGAAGGAAATGAAAGTTTAAAAACAAAGGAAGTCTATAATAACTTCCCACAATTATAATTCCTTTCTTGCTTTCCATGAGGAATGTTCTTCACTTTCTTTCAGCTTTGTGTCTCTTCCACTCTTCATCAAATATAACATTTCTAACAAATCAAGGTGTGTATATATATACACAAATCACAAGGCATTTATCTCAATAACAAACAAAGCTGTGAGATTATATTGTTGGAAGGAAATATGGCCATTGCAACAGCCGGGTTGATGCGATTAGATACACCGATTTCCGACACTCTAAACGACGCGTTTCGGAAATCCCATACCCCAATCAAGAAATGCTTTGCCAGGTACAGCCAATTTCCTCCCTCCTCTTCCAATATAAACCAATTTAAATTCATGTGACTATCATAGGTTTGTTGAGAATGGAAAGAGGCTGATGAAATCCCAAGATTTGATGAATGATGTCGAGATAACAATCGAAGACAAGCGCGAAAGGAGCCAGGTTTTGGAAGGCTTTCTTGGCTACATTCTAACTAACACTCAGGTAATGTAATATATAATATTGAACCTCCTCTCTTTCTGCTGTGCTTTGAAGGAGGATTCTGATTTTCATGCCTATTATTTTGCAGGAGGCTGCCGTTGTCCCTCCCAATGTCGCTCTGGCCGTGAGGCCGAGTCCCGGTTTCTGGGAGTTCGTTAAGGTGAATGCTGCAACTTTGGAAGTAGAAGACCTTACTGCTTCTGAGTACTTGAAACTTAAGGAAGCCATCTTTGACGAGAATTGGTTAGCCAAAAAATATTAAGGCTTTAATTATGTTCATTTGCATTGTGTAGTAATCTTTATGGATTGATGAATGAATGAATGAATGAATGTAAGATTGGTATGATTATCAGGGCAAATGATGAACATGCTCTAGAGATGGATTTTGAAGCCATTGAATTCAGGGCCCCTCGCTTGAGCATTCCGTCGTCGATTGGAAACGGAGTCAATCTGATCTCCAAGTTCATCAGCTCAAGGTTTAGTGATGATAAACAGAATGTTAAGGCACTTGTTGATTATCTGCTGGCTCTTCACCATCGAGGAGAGGTATGGAAATATGATCATCAAGTTACAGCAAGTTGAAAATATTTTAAGAAAATCTTTGGCATCCCATTTCAAGGAATTGCAATTTTTGGATTTAAATCTTGCAGAGTCTTATGATCAATAAGAAACTTAGCACCGTTTCCAAGCTTCAATCGGCGTTGTTTGCCGCTCAAGTATATCTATCTTCCCTGCCAAAAGGCACACCATATGAAGAATTTCAGCACAAGTAACCAAGAATTCTTATTTCTTATCCTTGGGAAATATGGTTTTGGTTTCCCATTTTTATGAACTTGTATCTTATTCTATTTTTATCCTTAATGCTCAAAGGATGAAAAGATGGGGATTTGAGAAAGGTTGGGGAAGTACTTCAGAGAGAGTCAAAGAAACAATGTTAATCCTTTCTGAGGTCCTCCAAGCACCTGATCCAGTAAAAGTGGAGTTACTATTTAACAAGCTTCCAACTACATTGAATGTTGTAATCTTTTCTCCTCATGGTTACTTCGGTCAGGCAGGTGTCCTCGGTTTGCCCGACACCGGAGGTCAGGTTAGAATTTGATCATTTGATTATTTCAGCATTACATTGTGCACTTTTCCTAAAAATTGTGGACTTGTGCATCACTCACCTGCTACAAATTTTACTAGATTGTCTACATTCTGGATCAAGTTAGAGCTTTAGAAGAAGAACTGTTGCATAGAATTGAGCAGCAAGGCCTGAAAGCAAAACCTCAGATTCTTGTGGTATGTTTGTTGTAGCCATAAGATAACAACAGTATAGTCCTTGTTTTTGCCTTTTGCCAATTGCATCTTATGCTTTAATCTATGTTAAAACTGACACATTTAGGTGACAAGACTAATACCCGATGCGCGAGACACGAAGTGCAATGTGGAGTTTGAGCCGATTGAAAACACAAAGCACTCTCACATTCTGAGAGTCCCATTCTCCACACAGAATGGCGTTCTTCGTCAATGGATTTCACGCTTCGATGTCTATCCGTACTTGGAGAGATTTGCCAAGGCATTTGACTTCATAACTTCTTTCAATTTTTGCCTAATCAGTTCATTGATCTTCTATTGACTTATTCCCTCTCCCCCTTTTGCATTGTTTCTAGGATGCCACAGATAAGATCCTTGAAGTCATGGATTGCAAACCAGACCTCATCATTGGCAACTACACTGATGGAAACTTGGTTGCTTCTTTGATGGCTAAGAAACTTGGAATTACACAGGTCAATTTCATTTGCTTCACTCACAAACTAGAAGATCAGGAACAAAAAAAGAGAAGCTTGAGAAAAATCTGTCATGCTTGGTTGTTTTTTGGTTTCTAGACCTTCTAAATTCTTGAGTTTCTTTGGCCTCCTAGGGAACTATTGCACACGCTTTAGAGAAAACGAAATACGAAGATTCGGATGCTAAATGGAAGGAGCATGATCCCAAGTATCATTTTTCTTGTCAATTTACAGCTGATTTGATCTCAATGAATGCAACTGATTTCATTATAACAAGTACATATCAAGAAATTTCAGGAAGGTGAGAAAATTGTATAAAGTAATGAGCTCAGCTAGATTTGGCATTCTAGAATTATATTATATCATCTTTAAAAAGCTAAATAAAAGGCCTTTTCCAACAGCAAGACTAGGCCAGGACAATATGAAAGTCATGGGGCCTTTACTATGCCTGGACTTTATAGGGTGGTCTCAGGTATCAATGTGTTTGACCCAAAATTCAACATTGCTGCTCCTGGTGCTGATCAATCTGTTTACTTCCCTTCCATTGAGAAATCAAAGCGACTGAGTAATTTTCATCCCGAAATCGAGGAGCTTCTTTATAGCAGAGAAAACAATGATGAGCACATGTAACTGATTCCTATTCTCCATCTATTTTGCCTTGAACATGATAAGTACATGATTAGAAACTCACTAGTACACTTGTAACCTTCAATCTTGTAAACTCTTGGAACAGAGGTTTCCTTGCAGATAGGAAGAAACCAATTATTTTCTCAATGGCAAGGCTTGATACAGTGAAAAACATTACTGGATTGACTGAATGGTATGGGAAGAACAGGAAGCTGAGAAGTTTAGTGAACCTTGTGGTTGTGGCTGGGTTTTTTGATCCATCCAAATCAAAAGACAGGGAAGAAATTGCAGAGATAAAAAAGATGCATTCCCTGATAGAAAAATATAAGCTCAGGGGGCAAATTAGATGGATAGCTGCTCAAACTGATCGGTACCGCAACGGAGAGCTATACCGGTGCATTGCTGATACGAAAGGAGCCTTTGTGCAGCCTGCACTTTATGAGGCTTTCGGCCTAACCGTCATCGAGGCAATGAACTGCGGATTGCCTACTTTTGCAACAAACCAAGGAGGCCCGGCCGAGATTATTGTCGACGGGGTCTCAGGCTTCCATGTGGATCCGAACAATGGAGATGAATCAAGCAAAAAGATTGTTGCTTTCTTTGAGAAATGCAAGGCAGATGCTGGATATTGGGACTTGATATCAGAAGCTGGTCTTCAACGAATAAATGAATGGTAAATAAATTCGTAACGAATTCGGCGTCTTGATCGATATTCACTCTTTATTGATTATGGTTTTTCTTCAGCTACACTTGGAATATATATGCAAAGAAAGCTCTGAATATGGGATCAATATATGGATTTTGGAGGCAGTTAACCAAGAACCAAAAACAAGCCAAGATGAGATACATTGAAATGTTTTACTCTCTTTTGTTTAGAAAACTGGTAAGCATTCAAAGAAGAACATAATGAGATTAAGCATGTCAGTTCTTGAATGTAAACAATCTAAATCTTGTTACAGGTGAAGAACATTCCAATCCCTAATGAAGAAAAAGAAACCTTGCCAGCTCCAACCGCGTCGCCGCAGCCGGCATCGATCCGGTCTAGGAAACCGATTGCTCCTCAGCCTGGGCCAGCAGGACAAAGGCAAGCTATCAAATTGTTATTGTTGTATCTTAATTAAACTGTTACATGTCTTCTTAGCCACAATTGAAAGATTTGAACTTTATGTATGTAAATTATTATGAGTTTAGTAAACATGTAACAAAAAGAGATTTGATAAGGGGTTGGTTTTAATTGTGCAGGAATGGAGAGGGCGGTTCAGTGCAGCCGGTCCAGAGTGGCAATGGGATGATTTCAAAAACCATCAGAAGTATGTGTCTTTTGTCTGCCTCTCTATTGGTTGCCTACTTCCTGCTTAACAGGATTTCTCGAGCAGATCAATCATATGTTGATTTACCATTATAACCTTATTCAACTTTCTATTTATGTAAATTTATTGTAATAAATCACTGCTCACTCTATAATAAATACATTCCTTTTTAATATCTTTATATATATTATTTTTAACTTTTAGTTAAAACTAAAAAATAGTAATAATTTAATTCTTGTGATTCCATAAAATCTAAAAAAATAGTTATTATAATTCACGATAAATTATGTATTTAAAAGTTAGTCATTTATATTTTAATAATAAATGTATGAATTGAGTGTCTGATTAGACAAAAATAATTATCATTTATATATGAAGAGTACTCACATGTACTTCGTTCGTTATCCATTATAAATGACAATCATTATTTTTTTCAATTCTAGCTTTAAAAACTATATGGATAAGATTTTAACTTTTGAACTCATGGAAACTAATTTTTATTTTTCATAACCAAAAGTATAGTTTACACTGATTTTTATGATGTATTAAGAGGGAGAAAAGAATGTAAGTACCATATGTGGGCTTTAATCTTTATCAAAAAAATTATTTGATATCATTTATAAGAGGATTTTTTATGAATAATATAAAAGGAAACAATTCCATGGATGTTAAGAAAACTTCCCCACACACACAAAGAAAAAAACAAGAAAAAAAAGAATCAGATCTAAAACTTATTGAGCTATAACAAAATTCGAGAATCAACATTTATGACATTTCAATCCACAAATTAATGGTTAACAATAAAGTAAAATTGAATTGAACCCAATCAAATGAATATCGAAAATAAATAAGTTTGATAACTATTTTGTTTTTAATTTTTGGTTTTTAAAATTTAATTTTTTTAAAAAATAAATAAAATTTAAGTTTATAATCACTACTTTATCATATATTTTTCGTATTTGGTTGCCTATGTAGTACCTATAATTTTAAAAACTAAACAAAAAATTAAGAAAAAAAAAACTAATTTTCAAAAACTTGTCTGTATTTTTAAAATTTGGTTGGCATTCATTTAATTTTTTTAATGAGAGAAACGTACATTACTTTCTTAAGAAGAGGTAGGCACATTGTTGAAAACATGAAATACATTTATAAAAATTTGAATAAAAATAAGTTTAAATTTTAAAAATTAAAAATGAGATGGTTATCAAACAAGGTCAAAGTAAAACCGATTGAAAACAATAAAAATTATTTTCTATGTATAAATATTGTTAAACTTTTACCAAAATTAAAATAAAAAGGCTAGAACTTGCTACTTATTGTAATATGTTTTTCAATTAACAGTAATTAAAGGGAAAAAAAAACTAGAAAAGAATATTGAATGGAGATAAATTTATGAATAACTTGGACAAATCATCCGAAAGTATAGTGTTTATAACAATTAAACTCTTTACCTTTTAATCCTTGTTTGAAGTTCTTGCAATTAACCCCTTTCTTAAATATTAAGAATTCTCTCGTGGGTAAAGAAAAGTAAATCTATCAAAGCAAATCTACCAAAAATAAATTTATGAGGGATGATTCCAGGCTCTTGAATTAGCGATGTGGATGAAGACTTTCGGTGAATAACAAATGAGGGGCGAGCTTATTGTTGACTCGGTGTACTTTGTTCGAGTGGAGATCTCCCCAATATAAACAAAGTCGATAAGGTTCAAAGTGTACTTTGTTTGGGGGGAGGATTGTGTTGAGCAAATAAAGTTGTCCCACATCGCTAAGATTAGAGAAATATCTTGTGCATTTAAGAATGGGGCAACACCTTCATTGATATGAGACATTTTGGGAGATGCCAAAAAACAAAGTCATGAAGGATGATTCCCAAAGTGGACAATATCATATCAATGTGGAGATTTATGGTTGTCCGTTGTCCCAAACAAGTGGTATCATAGCTAAGGCTCTTGACTTAGTGATATGTGTGAAGACTTCCGATGAAGAACAAAGGAGGGGCGAGCCTATTGTTGGCTCGGTGTACTTTGTTCGAATGGAGGTCTCCCCGATATAGACAAAGCCGATAAGGTTCGAAGGATTCGAAGTGTGCTTTGTTTGAGGGGAGGATTGTTGACAAACAAAGTATCAGGAGGGGGCAACACCTCCATTGATATGAGGCATTTTGGGAGATGACAAAAAACAAAGCCATGAGGGGTGATTCCCAAAGTGGACAATAACATATCAACGTGGAGATTTGTGGTAATTGTTCGTTGTCCTTAACAAGTGGTATCTGAGCTAAGGCTCTTGACTTAGCGATGTGGGTCTCCCGATTAAGAACAAAGGAGGGGTGAGCCTATCGTTGGCCTTTTGGGAGATGCCAAAAAACAAAGTCATGAGGGGTGATTCTCAAAGTGGACAATATCATATCAATGTGGAGATTTGTGATTGTCCATTGTCCTTAACAAGTGGTATCGGAGTTAAAGCTCTTGACTTAGCAATGTGGGTGAAAACTCCTAATTAAGAACAAAGGAGGGACGAGCCTATCGTTGGCTCGGTGTACTTTGTTCGAGGGGAGGTTTATCCGATATAGACAAAGTTGATAAGATTCGAATGGTTCTTGGGTGAAGAGTTGTAAACTAGTCCACGTCGAATTAATTAAAAAAAAAAAAAAAAAAAAAAAAAAAAAAAAAAAA
>JBBMEF010000004.1:10430699-10481426 GCA_037832685.1 Sicyos baderoa
TAGATTTACAAATATTTTCAAAAAGTTGCTATTTACTCAATTTTTTTATCTTATTGTAATATACATGCAAATTCCCCAAATTCTAATTTATTTTTCAAATATATATATTTCACTAGTTTTCCCTTATATTTTTCAATCAAATCTTCAAACAAACATATATAAACTAGAGCGATAGTAGGTAGGCCAACCTCAGACCATATAGTTTTTCCATGGGGCCCATGAGAGGTCCAGTCTCTTAGCGCAGCGGGCCAAACATTGTAACCCACAATAATTTCAATCACTCCAACCTTGACAAAACCAATAAAATCGAACCGATTCGATCAAATAGATTGGTTCGATCTTTTAGATTAATATTGGACTATCAAATTAATATTTTAAAAAACTAAAATATATTAATTAAGTTCAATTTTTTGTATGGAATAATCAACCAATATAAGTATTGAATTGAATCGAATGTTTATAAAAACTAAGGAAAATCAAAACATGATGATATTGAGATTTCAAAAAAGAATTAACCTAGATGTGAAATAGGAAGGAAAACACTATAAATAATATGTTAATTTTTATTGAAGGAATGTTATATCCATAATTAATTATATACCCGCACATGTAATGCAAATATAGGTCGATACATTTGTTTAAGTTGACATAATTATCATCCAAATTGTTAAGCTAAAAATAACATAATTCTATTCGCATCTTGTACGAAACTATGAGGTTACAGGTTCGAATTTCCCTCCCCTAATATTTTTGTATCAACAAAATGATCATCCAAATTCTTAAAAAGAGTGTCATTATGAATCATTTAATAACTAGATAGTTGTGAGTTATAATATTGACTTAAAAAGCTTCCAACATGCTTCATTTTAACCCAAAGTATGAGAATGATAATGATGTGTGTTAAGGACTTAATTTGATTAGCAGAAAATTAAAAAAGAGGGAAAATATTGGAAGATGTAATTTGATTGGACATCTATTAAAATGTGAGTTGGAAAGGTGCATGGCTTCCATTGGAGGATCAAATACCATTTTTGTAAATATGTGGTTTGCTTTTCCTTTCAAACACATGCTGCACTTAACCTCATTTAGGTTTAGTTTAGTAGGGTTAGCTGGTCAACTTGCAAATATAAACTTGTTTTTTTATAGAATTTTGCATGAATTAAAAAGTTTCTATTTTTAGTTGTCCTCTCCTCTTAGAAGAAAATGAAAAACAGTTATACTTACCATTATTGATTTTGTCAAACTTTGATGGTCCTTGCAATGAGTCATGTTGAATCACAAGTGTTATTACAACCTTGTCCATCTGAAATACTGAGGAGTAAAAACAAAATTAAGTATTTTATAAAAATAAATAGTCTGTCAATTAAAGATTTTGAATAAAATAAAGATTTAATTTCGTCTCGACTATCTACTTCACAACACAGCTTTTCTTTATTAAGTGTCTATCGAATGGAAGATGTTTCTTCTTTTTTTTTTTTTTGAAAGAGAAGATGATTTAATATATAAGTGATTGCCGCCAACAAACTCGTGATTCAAATGACATAATGTATATAATTTTATTACTAAAAATGTCATATGTTCCTATTTTTATCTTTAAATATTGTTGTAATTTAAAAAATAGACAAGTGATTATCATATTTAAAAAATGTAATTTTGGCTATATATATATATATAATTTGATTCTTGTGATTGTTTTTGTTATGACTCTATTCAATATAATATAATTTAAATTTTAGATTATTATTGTAATTTTGAATGTCATGGTCATGTAGTTCACATTCAAAGATGATCATGTTTAAGAAAATAACTTTAAAAATAGTATAAGAATTAGTGTATCGAATTCACCGATTTATTTAAAAACACAAATAAATCTCATAGAATTTAATTGCATAATATCTAATTTAATAAGTATAGATTCCTTCCTTTAATATGTCATACATTGAATATATGTTGTGAGATATATTAAACTTAAATTTGGTAACTACGGCCCCGTTTGATAACCATTTGGTTTTTTGTTTTTGGTTTTTCAAATTTAAGCCTATTTTCTTTCAAATTTTCTACAATGTTCTCCATCCTTCCTACCATTTATCCATGTTTATTTAAGGAAGTAGGAGAATATTAACCAATTTTTAAAAACAAAAACAAACTTTAGGAAGTTTTAAAAGTTGGTTGGTCTTTCCCTACTTTCTTTAAGAAAGATGTATACATTGTAGAAATGATGAAACAAATGGTAGAAAATTTGAGACAAAATAAGCTTAAATTTGAAAAACCAAAAACAATAAACCAAATGGTTATCAAACGGGGCCTACAATATTTGATTTGGTTACATTTCTGAAAACATATCATGCTATAATTGGATCTCAATATTATTGCCACTTGTCACATTTATTCATACAAGATGTAAAGAAGAGGAAAATAAAGGTTTTTTAATTTCGAGAAGCAGAAAATAATGGTATTTATGCCGTTCTTTTGTTCGATCAACGAATAAATAAATAATGGTCACGACGACTTTAATTTAGTCTCTTGAAGCACTTTAATTAGTCGACGGCTTAATTTAATTTAATTTTATTTATTTTTTTAATTTTTTTTTTTTTTAGAAAACGGCTTGAATTCTAATGACCTGAAATTGTTTGAGTTTTTGACGTTCCTTACTTAATATCATTGATTATTATCGATAAATAAATTGTGTTTATTGACAAATTAAAGTAGTGGCGCTTTTTTTTTTCTTGTTTTAAGTAGTGGCGCTTTTCAATGTTATTTATTGTTTTCGATAATTATACAAGTCGGAGAAAAAAAGTATATTTATCGGAAAATAAACTTTTTTTTTTTTTTGAAATTTATAAATAGTTTTTTTTTTCTTTTTGTTATAAAATAAAGGGCATGGGTTGGGGTGGGGGAAAATGAGGGAATGGAATAGGTTGAGTTTCATCTCATGTTTGCCCCATGAACTTTTATAAGTCCACTAACTCCTACCAAACTCCACACCTGAACCCCACATTTTTATTAAAATACTTAATATCTATTTTTTTATTTAAATAAAAACTTCAACAATTCTTTTCTAAACATAACTTTATTATTAAAAAACTAATAAATATCTATTTTTTTATTTAAATAAAAACTTAAACCATTATCTTTGATCGCATCAAACATAATTTTATTTTTTCTTTTCTTCCCAAAACATAAACTTATTTCACTTATCTTCTCGACCTAATCGAACTCATCCCCTCAAAGCCAAACATGCCCTAAATTTATAAAAATAAACAGTTCATTTTTTAAAACTTATAATAAACAGTTTCAATAAATTATATAATACAAAAAGTTGCAATAAATTATATAATATATAATATAAACTAAGTGGTCAATTATATATATATATATATATACAAAGACAATTATTAGTTTTTAACTATAGAAAAAATTTAATAGTCAATAGCTGAACAACACAAATTTATACCCACCACCAAAGGTGACATGAGAGAATGTCATAATAACACATTGATAAGAGTAGCGCGAGCTTGGTCTAGATAAAACAAGGGTAAATGAAGGTTGTGTGAGTTGAGAACTGTAGAGCCATTCAAAATGTTTTTTTTATATATTTGTAGGTGAACGAGCCAGCTTTCACGCATATTGGACTGATGTTAGTGGATATATTGTCTAACCCTTTAATATTTATATACCAAAAAAATTTGTAAACAAATAATTCTTAGGTAGGTGGTTACTATTGATTGAACTCATCGTCTTATACACTCTAAAATCCTCTTTGGTCAATGAAGTCATTCATAGGTCTCGTTTACTCGGAGGATTGAACATATCTCATAATAGACCTTACTCTTAATTTTATATAACAATTGAAGGTATAAGATTCGAACACTTCTTAGTCATAAAATATACACGGATACTACTTAGTTAGTTATAGTTCTTTGTTAGCCCAAATATTAAACTTTAGATAACGGGACAGAGGCAACATTGTGGAGTGGATTTAGAAAAAGGTTCCCTACCCATTTGAAGAATGAAAAAGAACCGAAACAAAGTTGTAAAATATTCGACAACATATAGATAATGGAAAAGAGACCGTGATAGTAAGTGGATTTGGAGAAATGTTCCAATCATTAAAAGAATTAGAAAGGGACAACAGAAAAAAAAAAAAGACGTGTTGGTAACTCTTAATCCCAACCCAATAATACATTAAAAATGTTTTGAAATATACGTTTTTCTTAACTTGTGAAGGAATTACAACCAGTTTGGTTTAACAAACAAAATATGCTTACACAATATAAACCCTAACAATAGTATTGTTACAAAATGTAAATCTTAACAAAATCCTAAAATATGGTTTTCTAAACTTTAGATTTTTTTTTTTTTTTTTTGAGATTACAACGAAACTCACTGGAGTGGGAGAGATTCAAATTCAAGACCCAAGACCTCTGAATTGTTAGGATATGTGTTACTCCCCTCATTGTCAATTGGTTTTGAGGTGGAACTTCATATTCTCTCACATGGTATCAGAGTCCATAATGCCCAAACGGGTATTGGTCCAATAAAATGAAATTGAGATTCGACCCAAGATTGGTGAGCCCAAAGGAGGCATCATATTGAGTGGGCATGTTAGGATATGTGTTACTCCCCTCGTTGCCAATTGATTTTGAGGTAGAACTCCATATTCTCTCACATGAATCATTGGGTGAACATTAATAAGCTTAAACCTAGATTTTGTCATGGAATAAAAACCAATATATTATTAGAACCGATGAATGCCTTTTCTATCATTTAGTATTTATAATTAATTATGAGATGCAAATCGTATTATATATAAAAATTCCAAATGAATTCATGATATTTTACACTGGCTATTTGTTTTTTCTAAGGCAACCAAACAATATGGTATGTGTATTTAATGTGAATAAAGAGATAATGAATGATTAAAAGATACAAATCCCCCAATAATAGCAGGGTTTTATGGTACACATGGAAACCACGATGGCTTGGTTCATATCTTTAATTATCTTCTTTTGAAGGGCTTTTTTATTTTCTTTTTGGAAACAATGTTCGTACATATGTATTTTAAGCTGTCTATGAGTTATATTTCATACTAGAACAAAAAATAAGTTATATTTAATTAATTGATTATAAGTGGAATAATTCATTTATCTCATAAATTTAAAATTCCACATTTTTGGCGTCAAATCCTTAACGAGATAATTTAAAAGAGTAAATTATAATAGTTCATTTATGATTAAATGATTTTATTGATTCAGCATATCACAAGTATGACATACAAACTTTGAAAGTACCATTACAAAAAGAAAAAATAAAATAAAATAATAAATAAAAAATTGATAGTTTAAATTTAAAATATATATCAATGTTGACTTTTTTTTAACATACATTTGAGGGGTGGTACCATAAGTTTTATAGGGAAAATACTATCAGCCTCAAATAAATGAGAATCAAATATAGATTTTTCATATGGATCAAACTCTTGACTGTGTTATTAAATTGAATTCATACCAAACATTGAAACTAAAGCACACCAACCCTTTATAGGTAATCAACATAGTAATAACTCAACCGACATCGTCAATACTCACTTAATAACTTCTAACTTCTAAGTCTTGTGTTCGAGTCTCCCCATCCCTAATGATTATAATCTTAAAAAAAAACTCTTTATAGGTAATAATTTTGTAATTATATCCTAACAATATTATAAGTTTATGTTCTCACAATAATATGATTATAAATTTACGAGACTAAAGATGTACAAAACTTTTCCAAACTCTCACAAAAAAAAAAAAAAAAAAAAAAAAAGTTTTCCAAATATGTATATCGGAGAATAAAAGTAAATAAAATCAACAAAAGAAAATTATAATAAATAAGAAAAGAAAAAAGAAAAATAGTCGCTAATATCAATAATTAGCCTAATTGGAAACTGTTTAGAATAATAATTCAATTGACCTCGCTATTAATTTATCGGGGGGAATTGCGGGAGCGTGAGCGCCACTCGCTAGCAAAAGGACACGTGGCGAGCCAAGGGAGCGAGTGGAGAAATGGAGAGTTTGGGATATGGGGAGAAACGGCCGCAGGGGATAGTGGCGTTGTGGTATCAAAAGGGGTCGAGGCCAATCATGTGAACTTCAGCCACTACCCGTTTACCTCGTTGTCCCGTTCCGTTCCACTACTGAAAAAGGGTCCCACCACCAACCTGGCAATGACACGTAAACAACAATGGAAACATGCCACGTAGTTCGGTAGACCAGTCATGGTCTCGATATGTGCCACGGAGGACGAGGGGTTTACGGCAATAATAAAAATTCTCTAGCCACTTTGAATTTTATAATTATGAAATTTATTTCATTTCGGTTTCTAAATTTAGAAAAAATTGATTCTAAATTTATATAAAAAAAAATTATTGTTTTTTATTTTTCTTTAAAGGAGTACCTCTACCTCTATAATTTTTAAAATTATGTTCTTATTTTGTCATTTATTTTATTGTTCTTGTTATTTTTTTAAATTTAAGTAATTTGAACCTATAATTTTTTGTAGTAAAAATAAATTGAAGTAGGACATCATTATGGGGATTATATTAAAATTATCAATAATATTATACCAGTATCAATTTCAAAATTTCAATGATCGAACTTATGACGCTAGTATTTAACTAGTTTATAATAAAACAATAAAATCACAACCTCACTTACTCATCCGATAATTTAGTTCGAGTTAATTACATAAAACATCTACATTTTTTGGACTTGGGTGCCTAAGTTGAGCAATACTTGAGGTAAAGAGGTAACTATTTTAGAAATATTTACTCACCTTTAGAACCATACATTTAAAAAGAAAAAAATTGACTTTGATTGATAGAGAGATAAATATTAAAGTAAAAATGTATAGTTGTAAAGGTGGGTAAGTATTTCCAAAATACTTACCCACCCACCCAAATAAAGTATTGCTTGCCTAAATTATGGTAGTACAACTGAGGTTGTTACAAATTACACGATTTCATATTAATTGGTTGAATGATAATTGAATAACTATTAATAATATTTATTGAATTATTAATATTAATATATTGGATATATCAATTACTCATCTATTTATAATTATAGATATGAAATTTTTCAAAACAAAAAAAAATTATGAAATTACAATTTATTTTATAAATATCAATTAAAATATATTAAACAGTATATATGACATGAAATTTTTAAAAATCATATTTAAATGGGAAAATCTTTGATTTTATTCAATATCAATCAAAATCTTTTAATATTGGTATAGAATATTGAAAGATACTATGTTTTCTTAATTTAACTATTCATTCTTCAACTATAAATAAAAAGTTACAAGTATTCAACTGAGTTCGCTCTTCTCCTTTAAATTGTGGACAAACTTACTATAGTTACTATGTACTATGTAGTAGAGAAGTTGTAGCCTCGAAACCGAAGGTATGTATTTTCTTTTGGAAAAAAACTTACTACTTTGTATATATCATTAAAAAACAAACCAAAATTAAATATTTGAAAATCTTTTCTTTTTGTGAAATTATAATAATTGGAGATGTAGGAAACTCGAATCAAAGACTTCTAGTTATTAGATGTACAACAATACCAGCTCAATTGACATTATTTGAAAGTCTTAAGAATAAAAAATAGAAAAACCTCAAAACTTCAAAAAATATTATTTTAACCCATCATTTAAATAATATTTTAATTTCAATTTTTATAAAAAAAAATATTGTAGAGAGAGAGAGAGGAGAGGGATGGAGTTGTCTTTTTCGAAGACCTAACCGGTGCTTTAGATGAGTAGGGTGTTGGGAGCATTATAGGGCGTCCTTCCAAAAGCAAATCAAAGTTACAAAGCAGAGCCGAAAACCCGAACCCGAACCCAAACCCAAACCCCAAGGCCTTTCTCTCTCTCGGCTCCGTTGCTCTTTATTATATTACCCTTCTCTCTAAACCAAACCCAAACCCAAACCCAAACCACGCTACTCTAGAACTGCGATTTCTGAGTCTCTCGTTTTGCCTTGTTTCCTTTTTCGTTTCTCATCGCTCCGTCGTCGCCGGCGTGTTTCCGGCACTGTTTATTCTTCTGAGGTATACATTCGGCTAGGTTTTCGTGGTTTTTCATTTTCCTGCTCGTTTCGTTGCTTCCGATTTGTGAGTTTCATGAATGTGATTGTGTTTTTTTGCCTGATTGCTGTTTTTGTTTTGATTTCTGGCTTTCAGTTATGTGTGGATCTACTGTGTGTTTTTGATTTGTGAGTTACTTCTCACTACAGTGCTCTCGTCGATCTTTCTGTTGTTTTTTGTTTCATTTTTAGTGTGTGATTTTACTTTTCGTTGGTGTGAGATCTTTAGATCCTGTTCAGTGATTTATGGATTCCAGTTACTTTGGACGTCTTAGTGTGTGTTATGTTGTTCGTCGTTAGGGTTTTGTTGTTATTTGTTGGTTTTGGTGTTTGTTGCGGCTGAAATTTAGTTTCTGAAGTTAGGGTTAGGCCTCTGCACTGTTTACTTTTGCTGATGGTGTCTGGTCTGTCGATAAAAGTTATTGAGAAGCGTGAAATCATCGTTTATGGATTCTGATTTTCTAGGTTTATCTCTTGTAACTGTTTTGTAGGGATAATGGGGAGGAAGTCGAGAGCTGAAGGTGGTGGTGGTGGTGACAACTCTGAGTATCAGGATGTTGGTGGCCGCGGCTCCCAACGATCAGGTGAACGAAGGGACTACCCTCAAGGACAACATGGTGGCGGTGGTTACCAGGGTGGGGGTAGAGGTTGGGCCCCTCAAGGTGGGCGTGGAGGTCAAGGCGGTGGTCGTGGCCGGGGAGCGTCCCAACAACAGCACTATGGTGGACCTCCTGAATACCAAGGCAGGGGTGGAGGACCTCCTGAATACCAAGGCAGGGGTAGAGGTGGGTCATATCAGCATGGCGGACGCAGTAACTATGGTGGTGGTAATCGCGGTGGCATGGGGGGTGGTGGCAATGGGGAAAGACCTCCTTCTGGTGCCCCTTCCAGAGCACCAGTTCCCGAGCTGCACCAAGCAACCCCAGTTTATCAAGGAGGGGTGACTCCGCCAATCTCATCTGCGGCGAGTTCTTCCTCCCACCCACCGGATACCTCAGCAATAGAACAACAATTTCAGCAGGTGTCCATTCAGCAGGAATCTGATCAAAGCCAAGCAATTCAACCTGCACCCCCTTCTAGTAAATCTATGAGATTTCCTCTGAGGCCAGGAAAGGGTAGCACCGGCACAAAGTGTATTGTTAAGGCTAACCACTTCTTTGCTGAGCTGCCAGACAAGGATCTTCATCAGTATGATGTGGGCGTTCTCTTCTGTATTGTTGCTCATGTATATTTTTTACATTTAATCCTATACTGACATTTTCTGTTGCAAGTAGGTTACTATTACACCAGAAGTCACCTCGCGTGTCTACAATCGAGCTGTAATGGGGCAGCTGGTGAAATTATTCAGGGTATCTCACCTTGGAAATCGTCTGCCTGCTTATGATGGAAGAAAAAGTTTATACACAGCTGGTCCTCTTCCTTTCATATCAAGTGAGTTCAAAATCACTCTTTGTGATGAAGAAGATGGTTCTGGAGGACAAAGGTGGCTTAACCTAATCTTTCTTTGGATTTTTCCTTGTGGACTCTTCGTTTTTTCCATATTTCTGAAAGATTTACCACTTGGTGCAGACGGGAGAGAGAATTTAAAGTTGTGATCAAATTGGCTGCACGTGCTGATCTACACCATTTAGGACTCTTTCTGCAGGGAAGACAGGCTGATGCCCCTCAAGAAGCACTTCAAGTTCTGGATATTGTTTTACGCGAATTACCTACTTCGAGGCCAAGGCATTGACTGTACATCTTTTTTTATATGATATTTGGACTATTGGATTGAATTCTTAAATTTAATTGTTATGATCTTCTAGGTATTGCCCTGTGGGCCGTTCATTTTACTCTCCAGACCTTGGCAGACGCCAGACACTGGGTGAGGGGCTGGAAAGCTGGCGTGGGTTTTATCAGAGTATCCGCCCTACCCAAATGGGGCTTTCTCTAAATATTGGTATCAATCCCCCTTCTTTTGCATAAAATGTTTCAAAAAATGGAAGGCTTTAAGATAATTTTCTTAGTTTATATTTTGCCCATCGTGCTTATGCTTTAATTCAGTGAACTGACCATTCACTAATGCATGCAGATATGTCATCTACTGCATTCATTGAGCCGTTGCCTGTTATTGATTTTGTTACTCAGCTTCTCAACCGTGATGTGTCATCTAGACCATTATCTGATGCTGACCGTGTGAAGGTTGGATACTTCATACTGTTTAAGTTATGATATCACTTGTCATGATACTGCAAGTTCTACTGTTGGGGTGTATGCTTTAATTTTCAAGTAATTTCAGATAAAGAAGGCCCTTCGAGGTGTCAAGGTTGAAGTGACGCACCGTGGGAATATGCGCAGAAAATATCGCATTTCTGGTTTGACATCCCAAGCAACGCGTGAGCTAACGTTAGTGATTTAAAACATGATCTGAAAACTTTATATATATTGAACTTCATCTCTTATACTTGTTATATTGGTACTAGTTTCCCGGTCGATGAAAGGGGTACCATGAAATCGGTGGTGGAGTACTTTTATGAAACATATGGGTTTGCTATTCAACATACTCAGTGGCCTTGTCTTCAAGTTGGGAACCAACAGAGACCTAACTATCTACCAATGGAAGTAATGTTTCTACTTATTTCTTGTTGAATTTTTAGTATCGCTATTTTATGTTGTTTTGCCTCAGTATGTATATATGAGTTTTCCATTTTTGTTTCCTATAAAAAAAAGAGTTTACCATTGAAACTTTTTTCGATTCAGGTATGCAAGATTGTTGAAGGTCAAAGGTATTCCAAGAGGCTAAATGAGAGACAGATAACTGCTCTGCTCAAGGTTACATGCCAACGTCCAAAAGATAGAGAAGAAGACATTAAACAGGTCCTGGAATAGTTATCATTTTTAAAGCCTAATTTGTTTAATTAGGTTTAATTGCATGAAATTATTTGCTGTTATCTTTTTCTATTTATCTTGCTTTTTACTTACAAGTTATAAACTTCATTGCCTTGCTTGTTTGTTCATAAATTTTAGATTTATAGTTATTTATTTTTCAGATAGAGCATTGTTTACATGCTAACATTCTTTTAGTTACAGACGGTTCGCCATAATGCATATGCTAATGATCCATATGCTAGAGAATTTGGAATCAAAATAAGTGACAAGCTTGCTTCTGTTGAAGCCCGAATTCTTCCTCCACCATGGGTAATCATCATCCTTATTTACTATACTTGAGCTGAGATTGCTGTCTGATTTCTGTGAATGTATGATAATTTCGTTCTTTGGCAGCTAAAATATAATGACACTGGCAGAGAAAAAGATTGCTTGCCACAAGTTGGACAGTGGAATATGATGAATAAGGTAAGTCTTGTTGCTGAATTAATGTATTAGTTTGAAATTTTACTTTCTTTGTGTGGATGAATCATTACTTTTAGTTTCCAGTTATTAGTCCTTGTTTCAGAATTCTATAAAGGGAGCTTAAAAACATTAGTCGTATAATTTTATGTTCCTCAGTTATGAATTAAAACAAATTTTAACGTATTCTACACTAAGTTAGAGAGATGACGCATTTGTCTGAATGGAGAATTTCCAGATTCCTTGTCTATGGTAGTTACGTTGCTCGTTTGAGTTTAGTTATGGAAGATAATTTAACCTTTTCATTTTGGTTGATTATGAATTATTTCAGAAAATGTTCAATGGTGGTACTGTAAACAACTGGATCTGCATAAATTTCTCTCGCTATGTGCAAGACAGTGTTACTCGCGGGTTTTGCTATGAACTTGCCCAAATGTGTTACATTTCTGGAATGGTATTATCCTGTGCTCATTTTTGCCTTCAGTACGCGATGAGATTTGCATTGAAGTGATTTAATGCTAAAGCTTTCTATGATGATTGTAGGCTTTCAATCCAGAACCAGTACTTGATCCTGTTTTTGCTCGTCCTGATCACGTGGAAAAGGCCCTTAAAACTCAGTATCATGAAGCAATGAACAAACTCCGACCCCATGGCAAGGAACTTGATCTGCTTATTGTTGTTTTGCCAGATAACAACGGATCTCTTTATGGTATGCCAATCGGAATATATCTATTAACTGTCTTTGTTATTTTATATTGAAATTTTTTTAATTAATGTTTTCATCATATTTTTTGCAGGTGATTTAAAACGTATATGTGAAACAGATCTCGGGCTTGTTTCTCAATGCTGTTTGACTAAACATGTCTTTAAAATGAGTAAACAGTATTTGGCCAATGTAGCTTTGAAAATAAATGTCAAGGTTGGAGGAAGAAATACAGTACTTGTTGATGCATTATCCAGGCGCATACCCCTTGTTAGTGATCAGCCGACCATTATATTTGGTGCTGATGTAACCCATCCACACCCAGGGGAAGACTCGAGCCCATCCATTGCTGCTGTACGATCTTACGACACCTTTGTTTAAAATTTATAATGCTTCTTTGTCTAATTAATCTAAGCAACTTCTTAAGTTTTGTGAAATTTTGATTATAGGTTGTGGCTTCTCAAGACTGGCCTGAAGTTACAAAATATGCTGGTCTGGTCAGTGCTCAAGCTCATAGGCAAGAGCTTATTCAAGATCTTTTCAAAACATGGCAGGATCCTGTAAGGGGGACAGTGACGGGTGGAATGATCAAGTACGACCTTTAACCTCGGTGTTTCTTAGTGCTTTTGTTTCTGGTTGCACATCACTTGTCTCATTAAAATGTTGTCCTTATTTATTGCTTGTTCGCCTCTTGGTAATGCAGGGAACTCCTCATATCCTTCCGTAGAGCAACTGGACAGAAACCTCAGCGCATAATATTTTACCGGTCCTTATTCTATCTGTTCTCCAGCCGTGAAAAATCATTATTTTTATTCATTGTTCGTCTGATTTCTAACCAAAAAGTTTTTTTTTTGCAGGGATGGTGTTAGCGAAGGACAGTTCTACCAAGTTTTGTTGCATGAGCTGGATGCCATTCGTAAGGTAAAGAGATTGTCTGTGATGGCGCATCTTCATGAGGATCGAGATATTTGCTTGTTGGGAATTTAATGAACAAGTATTTTTGCAATGTCCTCTGATATATTTTCCCCTTTGAATTGTATGTTTAGGCATGTGCTTCTCTTGAACCAAACTATCAACCGCCAGTGACTTTCGTTGTAGTACAGAAGCGTCATCACACTAGGTTGTTTGCTAATAACCATGCTGATCGCCGTGCAGTCGACAAGAGTGGAAACATATTGCCTGGTAAAATATAATAGCTATTTCATCATTTGTATAGAATTTGCTGTCTTTTTTTTTTTTTTTAATAATTTTAATTGCAGTGCAAACTATTACATAATTATAAACTTACATACATTGTCCCACGATTTTTTTTAATTTTTTTTTGTATGTTACTTATTTTTAATTTTTAAAGATTCTTTCCTGGCCAGTTGGTGGGCGTACCAACTTAAATCCACTGGTTCAGAAGACTTGTTTTCATTATTGAAGCACAATTTATTTGTTTGTCGTATCATTCTTTTACTTTTGTTTTTTAAAAACAAGTTTTGCTTACTTTGCTGTCGGTTGTCAGGTACGGTTGTTGACTCCAAAATTTGTCACCCTACGGAATTTGACTTCTACCTGTGCAGTCATGCTGGAATCCAGGTAGGAATTTTATGTATAAATAATTTTTTTATAGTTTTAAGATGCATGTATAATATGCTGGGAGTGAAAAATTATTAACCACATTATTATAATTGTTGACACCAGGGTACAAGTCGTCCTGCTCATTACCATGTTCTATGGGATGAGAACGAGTTCACAGCTGATGGATTGCAGATTCTTACTAATAACCTTTGCTACACGTGAGTTTTTCTTTTCACAAATTCCCCGAAACATTCTCAAACATTTTCTACGCATAAATTACAAGACAGTCCCCAAGGGATAGTGCAGTTTGTTGAAGACTTGGACTTTGAAGGTGTGCTCCCCTCAAGGTCCCAAGTTTGAGACTTTAATTTATACACCTTTCGTGTTCCCATTCCTTGGATGTCTCCTGGTTCCTGGCCTAGAGACATGCATGGTTACCCTTGTTTCAAAAAAAATTAGAAGGCAAGCTCCTTTTTTCTAATTATTATTATTATTATTAAATGAGATTGCATTGAATATGACATTATCAATTTCTGTAGGTATGCAAGGTGCACTCGTTCTGTTTCTATCGGTAAGTTTCTCAATGTTTAGGTTTATAAATACGTTCTGCTCAAACATCTTCACTTCCATCCATGGTTTTACTAAGCCTGTTTAAATTTTTGCAGTTCCCCCAGCGTACTACGCTCATCTTGCTGCATTCAGAGCTCGCTTTTATATGGAGCCCGAAACCTCCGACAGTGGTTCGATTACCAGTGATGCTGCCGCTGGGCGTGGTGGAGTTGCTGGTGGTCGCAGTACACGTGCTCCCGGTTTGAACGCTGCTGTTCGGCCTTTGCCAGCCCTCAAAGAGAATGTTAAGAGAGTTATGTTCTATTGCTGAAGTGGGTGCGCCCCCTTCTGTTATGGTTTTATTTCACTACTATCTTTTGTTCCACTCCAATTCGTCTTGAAGTCTTTAAGTTCTTTGGATTTGTTGAAGGTGTGAACTCTTTGTACTGTGATTTACTTTAGAACTTGGTTGTTATTTTGTGTGGTCAACTCATTGGTGGCTCATGCTCGTTTCGGTTTCGTGCTTTGCCTTCCATTCGAGTAGCTATGATGTCAAACACTGATTTCAATAACTATGTTATTTTGCTGCTTGATTCGGGTTTAAATCGTGGATTCCAAACGAGAAATGTGGGATGAATGTTTGGGGTCTTTTCCTTAAAAGTTAAGTGTTCTCATAATTAGTGATTTGTTTGCTTCATTTAGAAACGTATATTTTATTGTTTTGTGGTGTTTTATTGATGAAAATTTTAGTTTGAAAGTAATTAAAAGAAAAGTTTTTTTTGATGTTACTGAATATCGTACAATATTTTATGGCATCCTAAGATGTTTGTTTAGAAATTTATTTATGGCATCGTACAATATTTTATGGCATCGTGTAAACTTATTTGACTATGGATAGATTGTAATAATATCTGTCCATATAAATGGATAGATTGTAAGCTGCTTTCAAACCATCGATGGAGATCTCAGTAACCAGTGTCTTTTGAGAATGAGCATTTGGCTTTTAGTTATTTATTGCTTATTATTACATTTGTTCTTATCCTATTTTTACAAGGGTTTCACTTTATAATAAAAAGAGAAACTTGCGTTATTCAAATCTAGATAATATTACAAATACAATTTTTCTAATGTAAAATATGAATTCTCTTAGCTCTAGAAAATATTTACGAATATTATTTTTCTGATATAAAATATCAGTTCTTAGCTCAACTGAGTTTGTGAAAAATTATTTCTTACCGTTTTTCAACCTTTGATTCAACTTTTTGAAACTTGGTGTAAACAATCTCTTAATGTATGGGGTTTTGTTCTTCCTATTTCCTGTTGTGTTTTCTTTCCCTTTGTAATTTCTTATAACGGAATTGTTTTTTATCAAACAAATTTCCAATATATATATTTTTTTTGAAAAGAACAAATTTCCAATAGTTAGATTACTATTATAACTTCATATGTAATTTTTATTAGTTTTGTACTTCCTAAAGTAGATGATAATTTACCGTTAGTGTTTTGATCATTCAACTTTGTTTATGTAAATTAATTATAGTAATCACTCGTAAGTTCCAAGAACTCAAACCCATGTGGATCACTATCTATCAATTAACCCACATTAGTAAATTCATTTATATATAAATTCTTTTGAAGTTAGGGTTGAATTAAAGTTCAATTTTAGTATTCTTTATTGGAAAGATGTAGACAACTCACAATATTTATAGTATTATTCTTTTCGTTACCAATTATTTAAGTTAAAATTTCATGAAGCATAAGCATTTTTGTAAAAAAAAAAACAAAAAAAAAAAAACAATAATGTTACAAAAGAGTTACTATGTTGAAATCTCATCACAACATTTATAAGATAGATAAGTGATTTGTATCATTATTAATTATCTTTTAAAAAAATTAACAAAAACTTATGATTAATTCGTATGGCAAAAAGAGTAATACACTAATAATATTATGTATTATCCTATAGTAACCGGTTAGTTACATGTCTGATTTTTAATTGTTATTGTATTAAATAAAACAATTAATTTTTAGTTTTTTTTATAGAATATAAATTAAAATTGACCATTTAAAAATATAAGAACCAAAATGATATTTTACACAATTACAAATTTATAATTAAAAGTAAAGAATTAACCTACTCTATTTTATATACATCAAAAGAAATATAGTGTAAAAAGGAATGGAGGTCTAGAGACATCATATATTAACTTGTAATTAAGAGAATACTATTGTAGTTGAATAAAAAAAAAAGGTAAAACTTATTCTTCAAAAAAAAAATAAAAAAAATAAATCAACAAAATTAATAAAATCTAAAAAAATAATTATATATATAGAATCACTTTTTTTTAAAAAAATACTTCGTACAATTTCCCCCAAAATAAAAGAAAAGAGAAACATGCGCGAGAAGATTTTGGGTTTAGGGCTAAATTAATTACCAATTGGGCAAAGAAGAAAAGAGGAGAGGATAATATCATAATACCCAAACATAGATCCCACCGTCGTCTCATCTCTGTAAGCATCAACCAACCGGAAGTTCTCCGATCGTCAATAATTTCATCCCGCCGGCGAGCAACCTGGAGGTCTAGCCAGGCGAGGAACTAACCTCAAAGGCCATTGAACACGCGCAACAATGTCGGATCCATTCGCAGGGGCGAAAGGAGGCAGGCTCACCTTCAAGGGCGGAGTCGTAGCCTCCCGCAGCAAAGCCATCGACAAGAAGAAAAAGAAGAAGAAGAAAGGTAAAACCAACACCGACGAGAACCCGCCGATCGAGGCCGAGATTTTGACGCCGGCCGACGGCGAAGACGGCGGAGATGTGTATACGATTGACGCGGCCAAGCGTATGAAGTACGAGGAGCTTTTTCCGGTGGAGACTAAGAAGTTTGGTTACGATCCTAACAACCCTAATACCAAGCTCAAGTCTGTGGAGGACGCTCTCGATGATCGTGTGAAGAAGAAGGCGGATCGTTATTGTAAATAATCAGGTTTCTCTTCTGCCTTAGGTTTTACTTATCTGTGGTTTTGCTCTCGCAGTTTCATGGTTTCAGTTTTTGTATTTCACGCCTTGATTTTATGGATATTTTAGTTATGATTTCCATTTTGATGCTGCGATATGTTTAAGCTACATGCTGATTTCAACAAATGAATATTTGTCCGATTATTTCATTGTGATAGGAAAAATCTGAATCTAGTTTGGGGTGTTTCTTCCTTCGATTGCCCTAATCTGTTTCGATTCTCGTAAGAATCCTCGAATCGATATGCTTCTGTAGGAAGGAAGATGTTGCCTGATTCGTTAAGTGATTATCAATTTTGTCTCTCGAGTCTTACACTGTTTGAGAACAGAAAGTTGGACTTGCATTGGCGAAATTCCGATCCACTGTTTATGAATGGCAAATAAGTTTAGTTTTGCACTATTACCTGTTTTCCTGGATAATTGTTTTGTATTCTTAGGTCTTGGTCGTTAATAAGTTCAGAACTTCATTAATTATCGAGGCTCCCTTTAAATAAGGCAAGTACGAGTCCCTAAGGGGTGACACAAATGGTTGAAGGCTTGAGTTTTGAAGGTGTGCTCTCCTCAAGGTCCTAGGTTTGAAATTCATCTATGACATTAATTTGTAGACACCTCCCGTGTTTCCATTCCTTCGATGTCTCCCGGTGCCTAGCCTAGGAACGAGCGTGATTAATCCCGGGTATAGTGGAGCGAAGCTCCGATTTCCCGTTTTCAAAAAGAGAAAAGAAAAGAAAAGAAAAGAAAAGAAAAGAAAAGAAAAGAAAAAGGCAAGTATGAACTATGAAGGCATGGCCGTTTGAGTTTGTTGTAATTACACTCCAGATGAAATTGGAAATACAGAAGAAAGGTCCTCCAACTTGTAAATTTGTAAAATGAGGTAAAATCATGAAAGACATGTGTGAATGATAGCTGTGGAGCAATAGAAGTAGAAGCAAGGAGGTGCAGAGATAACCCCCTTCCCAAAGAAAGGATCTTAAAGGAGCTCTCTGACTTGCTAGTAACTAGTAAATAAGGTTATGTGACAAGCATCCTCTGTAATTTCCATTAAGTGGCTCTAAGTGAATGGGAATCCTTTGTAAGATATGCTTGAAGTTCCCATATTTATCCGCATAAGGTCTTCTGTTATCACCTTTTCAGTTCATCAGTTGTATACCGTCCCCAAGTGGTGGCTTTGGTAGAGGCTTGGGGTCTCTAAGGTTTGCTCCCTTGGAAGTTAAAGGTTTGAAACCCATGAATGAACTTAATTGTAAAGTTCCGTGTTGTTTCTCGCTCTCGGGTCCAGGCCTTGGGATGGGCACCTCGGGTATGTGGTGGGGTGAAGTTCTGGTTCCTAATTATAAAATTTCTAACAGATCTCTATCTTTTTGTTGGACGAAACATGTTTATGGCCAGCCTATACTCTATGAATATGAACCTTTGGGGGAGAGGTGCTTAGAAATAAGCTATCTGCTTGGAAATTGACTTCATATGCTGAATTAGTCGAGGTAACTTGTATTAGGCACTGCCTAGACCAATAAGAAAAAAAGGGAGAGAATGAGAAAAAGAGAGTTTTTTGAAGTGGTAGTCACCTCTGAGTCTGACCTTTTTGGTCTTTTTCCACCATACTTGTGTTTTGATTGAAAATGCAGAATAGCCTCTCATCTTTTTTGAAGTGGTAGCCTCTCATCTTATTCAGAAATTCTATCTCAATCTTCTACTTCTGTCTGATTCAACAGTATTCAGTTGATTCTTAAGAGAAATAATGAAACTTCTAGCTTGTAGTAACTCACCTGTGACCATTATTCCTTCGATGTCTCCCGGTGCCTGGCCTAGGGACGGGCGTGGTTACCCTTGTTTCAAAAAAAGAAATGTAATCTTGGGCATTGTCACTGACTCACTTGTGCTGTTACTTAAAACCGGGGTATCGATTATACTCTTTACCCGATGCCTGATCTCTACACTGTTTTTCTTCCCCCCAAATCCTTCTACTATTTATCTAGTTCTTTGATATGCATCTCTTCACCTCTCATCCTTGAACGTAGTTAAGTCAATCTCTTCGGATTTCTTGAGTATAGTTCTAACCCCCTTTCTCGGACGGGGAGAATAGAGAGAAAGCAAAGATGGACTGCCGTATAGTTCTAACCCCCTTGCTAATGTACCTTTGCGGATAACTGTAAACTGGACTGCCGTGATTTGTGCAATTTGCATATCATATTCCTAGGTTTGAAAAATGATTTATGTAAGTTCTTTTTTGCATGGTCTTAATAGAGAGAAAGCAAAGATTGGCAGGTATGGTGGTAAATTGAACATCACGTAGGTTCAATTTCGTTCAGAACAATTGCATTGCACATGCTGCTTCAATAGAGCGGTGCACCTTGCCTTTTACAGTTTTACTTAACATTTAATCACTCATGATCTTATTAGGGGGCATAAATGTGAAAAACTAGCATCCTTCCGTAATGAATGTTATACATTCTTTGATGCTTGCTAATCATTACGGTGGAAGAAGCTTTAATTGGTCCTGAAATTTTTCACAATCTAGTTTACGTTTGCCTTGGTGGCCACCTGTATATGAATTAATTTCCTACGGATTTCCCTTACATTCAAATGTTGTAGGGTCAGGTCCCGTGACATTAGTCGAGGTGCGCGGAAACTGGCCCGAACAGTCACGGATATAAAAAAAAAAAAAAAAGTTTAGGTTTGCCATAACGCTCATGTTATATAGTTGTTTGTTGCAGCCTGCAGGCCTTGGTCATAATGGAACTACTAAGATTCGGGGATTTCTTGAAACAATGCCCCATTCATTACGTTCCAAAATGCCTTGGATTTGTAGCTTTATGGTAAGATAATATATATAGACTGTCTTGAGCCCATTACAATTGATTTTTGTTTTTTTGTTTTTTTTAAGGCCAAATTTGTAGCAGTAGACTAACATAAGGAATATGGCTTTATGTGTGGTATGGATTTGTAGTTTTTATGGCATGTTAATCTTCTTGACTTTCATAATACCTTTTAGGAAAAATTTCAATTTTAATACTAGGTTTGGGATGAAGTTTTCATTTGGTCTCTAGGTTTTAGAATTGAAGACCTTTACCATTGATATTTTAATAATGCTCATTTTTAATTTTTGAGTGTTTTTTTAGTTTACTTTTATATATTTTTTTTTATAAAAATTAAATTCACGCGAAAATCAAGATAATTATTCCATTGGAATTTAAAGTTAATTTAATCATTATTTTTGTGAACATTATTTTAAATGACTATCGATTTTGTATTTCAATGACTAAAAGTGAACATTATTACAATATCGAAGATATAAAATGTTCAATTTTGAATCATAAAGGTCAATACACCAAACTTTTATTATGGTCTTATGCTTGTTAAAGTTAGCGGCGGAAAAGGCCATAAAGGAATATGAGATTTATCTTCATATCTATTTTTTGAACTGCCGTTCATTTAATGTCTTATGAACTTAGAATATCTATTTTCTTAGGTTTTGATCTCACCCATTTTTCGTTATCATTATGGTTTGTTTACAAAATCTGTATCTAAAGTTTATTCTTATTTTCCAAGAACAGTTTCTACGAAAGTACGTTTGCCGACTATTTATTTGAGTTATATATATATATAGAGAGAAATATTTAGGTCATGCCCGGGCATGACCTAAATATTAATGCTTACGAGAAATATTTAGGTCATGCCTGGACATGACCTAAATAATAATGCCCACTAATATTAATCACATGTTACTTTATGTTAAGCCCAAAAAATAGAAAGAGAAAAAAAAGAGAAAGAGTTTGTGGTCCAAGCATGACCTAAATATTTTTCTTTATGATATATATGAATGAACATTATTGACGTGACCTAAATATTTCTCATATATATATATATATATTCTCCTCTTTTCTAATTTTTAAAACTTGCCAAAACACATGCAAAGTAATAAATTCACAGGCAAAAATAATATTATTAAATTTACCACTACTGAAAAAGAAAAACCATTTGCCTATGTACATGTTAAATTGATGTTTGTATAGGTTAAACTACTTCAAGACAAATCCTAATTTGAAGCATTAATTAATTTTTTTTATAGCGATCTTGATTTATTTATTTTTCTTTTCTTTTTTCTTCGTATGCATGATTATAGTTATGTATTTTGAATTTTTAGAATTTATTGGGTGAAATTGTAAGTACAGTATTTTAAATATTAGCCAAATGCATTTTTTAGTGAAAAAAAATAAGAATTATTTTTTTTTAGTAATAATAATTTTTAAAGCTTTGGAAAAGTACCCACATTCTTCGAATAAAATCTTTGAAAATATTATTTTAAGGGTTTTTTTTTTTTTAAAAAAGCAGAAATTTTAAAGATTCTCATTCATTTTTTTTTAGTAAAAGTGGGGAGGGCACCACAAAACTTACATTAAGAGCATTGTTCTAAAATAAATAAAATCTAAATACCAATTTTCAAGATCGAAATTGTGACTATGGTATTGACACAATCTTAATAGATTAGATTTATTTATTTATTAATATTATTATTATATTTTATATGAAACGAAAATATTTTTATTGATCATATCATATGAAAATGTTATAAAGTTATGGTTCAAGTTTTGGGCCAGTTCCGAACTATTTTTACCAGATAAAAACAAAACTTCAAAGGTGAAAGACAGCATAGGGAGGAACCAATAGATCTGACACCAAGGGAAAGGAGAGAAGGTGATGCATCCCAATTCAACACTAGGCGGTGGAAAGTGTGTAAAAGATATGTGACTCTCTTTTTTCTTTTTTTTTTACTGATGTCCGTGATTGTCCGGGTCAATTTACATGTACAAGTACCTCGACTAATGTCACATGACATACCACCTGACCCTATAACATTTGGATGCCAAAGAAACTCGTAGGTATTAATTTGAAATTAATTCTTAGGTAGGTGGCCATCATGAGATTTGAACTCATCTTCTTATGCACTCCACAAGACCCTTTAAGCTCCTCTTTGAAGAATACGATCTTCAAAAGGGAAAATGACATCTGGACGATGAGATTGACGAAGGTCCAAGTACGTTGGTTCAAGTCTATAATTTAGTCTTTTGGATTATTATTGTTACAAATGACAATTCCTTAGTTTCAAAAGTAATTAGAAAAACAAAACTTCTAAACATTGTAAATTTGCCAAAATGCTCTTAATCGCATGACTGATTCCTATGACATACTTTAAACGGCCTCAAATCAATTGGCTCTCGAACTAAAATCGTCGATTTTCATTAAACTCCATAGAAATGTAATAAAATATTAAAAAAACAATATTGATGCGACAATTTAAGTTAATTAAAACAAAACATTTTTATTTTATCACACGATTAGATAAAAATTTAGGGTGGAAAAATGGAACAAACAAGGATTAATTGTTAATAAGTGAAAAACTTAAGGGTGGTTATGGTAATTTCAGAAACAAAAAAACCTATTAATGGGAGAAAGGGCAAAATCTATCTGTTCAGAGTCTATCCTTTATTCCGCTCCAAAAACCCTAGCCTGAAGGTAATTTCCTCTTCACCTTTCTCTTCCATATTCAACCTGTTCTTCTCCCTTTGCTTCGTAGATTCCATTTTTGGTAACCAAGTTTTTACATTCCTTAATCTCGATTTCGTTTTCCTATCATTTTCGATTTTCTTCTACTCTCGTAAGATTTCGTTTCTTGCTTACTCTGCATTTTGATATCGTATAGCTTTATATTCCTTCGCAGCTTATTTTTCTGTAATTAGGAAGCCTTTTGGAACCCTAACGACATTCTAATTGATTCATTTCGTTTTGGGTGAATTTCTATGGTTGAGGGGTAGATTTCTGCCCATTTCTATGTTTTTTTTTTTTTTTTTTTGTATTTTTAGTGAATGATAGTTGTTAAAGATAAATGTTGTCTAGTAAGTTATTAACTGAAGTGGTGCTACCGTTCATGTTTTTAGCTTTAACTATAATTTCATTGTTTGAAATATTTTTTTTTTTGTATTTTTAGTGAATGATAGTTGTTAAAGATAAATGGTGTCTAGAAAGTTATTAACTGGAGTGGTGCTACCGTTCATGTATGCATATATATGACTTGTGATTGACATGATTTAATTTGTTTTGATGTCTTGCAGATGGATCAGGAGAGGCTGAGGAAGATTGCCAGTGCGGTTCGCACTGGTGGAAAGGGTACCGTGAGAAGGTAATTCTCTAATCTCTTATTAGATACAAATTTGTGCTTGCCCATTCTATTGTTGTAACAATTTTTAGCATGTTGTAAGGCCATTATGTTGAAGCTTGGATTGCTGGCCTTTGTTGTAGAGGACAATGAGCTGCCTGAGAATAGCTAATTTTTGATATATCATACCTACCTTGATTCTTTGCCAAACAAGTTGATAGATAATTAGAACTGTCCAAGATTCAGTTTTGCACTTTGATAAGAATTTACATTTTTTTAGACATAATTATGTTTCATGTCATTATTGAAACTCTAGCTTGTTGTTTTTCTTTGACCTTATAAGTCTGACCTGACTACACTTAATTTACATCTTCTCTAAGATTATGCAATACCCAATGATGATGGCACCATCTTGGTGACCTTATGGTAGCTTGCTCATGATAAGTCATTTCTCGTCATTCTTTTTTTTTTTTTTTTTTTTTGATATCTATGAGTGCCTTAACTAGCGCATACATGCACCTTGACTATTCCCACAGTCCATTAGATATGACTCACCATTATCATTATCGCATGACCCTAAAACATTTGAATGTCAAGGAAACCAGTAGGAAATTAATCCAAGGTAGGTGACCATTGTGGATTGAACCAATGACTGATGGTTATTCTTTCTTTTCAATCATATTATTCTGAGTAGTATTTGTTATAAAAAATTGTATAATGTGTTTGTTGTGAACTTCTTGTTATTTATTCATTGAAGATATGTGCTATATTTCATTTACTGGATATTTATTTTCAATCAATTGCTCTTGATAATAGAAAGAAGAAGGCTGTTCACAAAACCACCACAACTGATGATAAAAGGCTTCAGAGCACCCTAAAGAGAATTGGGGTGAATGCCATTCCTGCTATTGAGGAAGTCAACATTTTCAAGGACGATATAGTTATTCAATTCCTCAACCCTAAGGGTAAATTTAATAGTCTATTTATTTTATTGTACTTTATCCTTACTATTTCACATTCTTGGATGGCTTATAACACTTCTTTTTTACTGTTTTCTTGTCCAGTTCAAGCATCTATTGCTGCAAACACCTGGGTTGTTAGTGGTTCTCCTCAAATGAAGAGTATGTATTTATGCTAAACCATATTCTAAATTCTTGTATGGTAATTATTGTTTTCTTTCCATTGTTATAACATAATTCACATACTGGACAACCATTGAAGGCATCTTGGGGAGTAATAGTATTTATTCATTTGGGTGGTAGGATCATGGCTACAAAGAAATATTGTTCTTGATCTCATCTAACCGGCATTACAGTTAATGCATTTGATTAGTTTTCAAGATATGTATTTTGTTTCTTTTATACCAGTGCTGCTAGGTACCTTTAGTCATCTTTTTTGTACTTAGAAATGTCCATCATGCATATGATGATGCTTATGTGAAAAACACTTTCTGATCTAATAATGTATGCTTTCTCAAATTTTCAGAATTGCAGGACATCTTGCCTGGCATCATCAATCAATTGGGTAATTCATCTGTTGAGTTTGTTGTTTTATGGTCAGATTTCCCATTGGCTTAAACTTCAAAATAATGTTGTTTTTTTCAACTACTACCTTCAGGGCCTGATAACTTGGACAACTTGCGAAAATTGGCTGAGCAGTTTAAACAGCAAGTACCTGGAGCAGGTGGTGTTGATGCAAAGAACGAACAAGAGGACGATGACGATGTTCCAGAACTCGTTGAGGGGGAAACTTTTGAAGCTCCCGCCGAAGAAATTCGTGTTTCTTAGGGAATATCCTCTTGCAAGGAGTGTTTTATGACGTTTTTATACTTGTGGAATTGCTTCAGACAAGTTCTTATGATTTCCTCCATAATTTAACTTGTTCTTATTTATGATGAGGAGAAAACGGTATTTTCTGCGTTTGTTCAATGCCTCTGCCATACTCCTAAATCTTCCAATTGTCCTTGTAATTCGCAGAGATTTTTGCTGTCCATTCTTCTTGGATATTTTTTTGTTGACTATTTTTGAAAAAATTCTGCATAATCTAAAGCTGGTTTAACTTTGTTATTACAATATGACTCCGGCATGGAATTATTTTCTCATTGTGTAAAATGCTTATGAACAAATTCTATAATTAAAAGTCCATAGCATAGCATTTCAAATTTAACAGGCATGACTTACTCTTTTTCTTCGCATTTTATTTTCAGATGGATTTCATGTTATGGTATCATAGGCCATAAAGTCTAAAAACTCATTCAAAAATTCAAAATGAGAATTAGGATTTAGGCATTGGAGAGATGAATAGTGAAAATTTCATGAGTTCTCACATTATTATTTAGGATTGTGGATTCGATGCATGTATTACTCTTTTCTGAACTCAACATCAATATTTGAGGAACGATTCAAACCAATGACCTCTTAGTGTCGTTGGTTCATGTTAGTTCTGCTTGATTAAGATCACTTTGATGAGCCTATGTGTAGTAGTTCTAGTGATATCTTGTATACTTTAGCAATTATAAAGTTACAGGTTTGAATCTTCATTTTCCAATTTTATTGAATAAAAATAAAGCTCACTTTCATGATAAATGCTTTATTCTTTTTTCATTGCTAACTAGTGTAGGATTCTTAGCTAAATGGAACCAGTTGCATTTAGTGAGGAAGAAAATGGGTACATGGAAATTCATTCAGACGCATTCCTTAGGCAATTCCGAAAACCTCACAGTATCCATACAGTAATCGTACACCAAATGCTTTGCTCGAACCCACTTGAGTTGATGTGCTTTGTGCTTGGTTAGTCGTCTTAACGATGGCTTGTCCCACCAAAATTGGCTTGACATCCCGCATTTGGCCTCTGCATCCTCCATCTCCGGCTCCAACTCGCAAGCTTTGATGTCGAAAGACCTAAACGCAGCCACAAATGGCGCGTTGCTCCAATTCGTTTTAACCCTTCCTCCTTGTGTTGCCCACTCGTCTGCGTTCCATATCGAACCTCGAACTCCCATGGCTTGGTTCTTCGGGTAAGCTACGCCATTTTCTTCTTTGTTTTCGAACACTCTTATTGGAATGTTGTCTACTAGAAACCTATTAGTGCAAACATTTGAACCATAAAGTACAACAATAAAAATGACCTAAACTTTGTTAAGTGTTATTTTCATATTCTTAAACTCTTTATTTGATGTACTAAAGTTTGTAACACTTACAAAATATAACAATTAATAAAGTATATGAGTTTAAATGTTTAAATTAAAAACTTAAGGATGTATTAAATTGAGAAGATTGTATAGAATAATAAAATCAGAAATGAGTGATCTTACACTATAGAGTGACGATTCCAAAAGAAAGAATAAGAGTGAAAATCAGCCGTCGGATCGAACCAAAGAGTGTGCCTCTGTTCTCTGTTTCCAGTACCATTAGCATACACATTGGTCTGAACCAGATATGGCTCTCCTGAAACATTCCCTAGAAACTCAAAATCCAGCTCATCGTGGCTCGCCCCCTCCGACGACATCTGTATTTTCATCCGCATAAATCAGTAAGTAATTACCTCGATCTCTCTGATAATCCTTTGATTTTTTATTTTAGATTATTGAAATTTAATCGCTAGAATTCTTAAATATAGTTAAAATGTAGGTTCTATGAGTGGATATAAATGTTTGTATGATTTTACATAGAAGGCTGTCACTGTCCCAGCAGAATCACCCTCCACTAGTTTGATTTTGACACTCGCTTTCCCAAACAAATACTTCTTCTTCGATTCATACCCACAACCTGAATCATACAATTGTTTCATTCTTAAAATAAGAGAAAAATAGAGAAGAGTTTATACCATAAAGTAAAAAAACGGAAATGTTATCAAAAGAGTCTTGAAAACGAGAAAGGAAAGGTTTTTGTAAGCTATAGTAGCGCGTGATTTATACCCGAAAAAGAGTCGAGTGTTAAGTTGATGCGATCTCGTTGAATGAGGAGATGATCAGGTGACCAATTTGGTTTGAACAATTCATCAAAGTTTGTGGAAGAGACTGAACAAATTACCAGCAATATGGCCAAGCATGCAGCCGTGTAACAAAGCGACATCGCCAATCTCCAAGTGCTGATTTTGTGCAAACAAAACTAAATAAGGACCAGATTTTATAGGCAAATGTGAGTGCATTTTTTTAACCATGGAAACAAATTTGGTTAATGCCTCGCAGCGTTAGGATCGGAGAGTCCAACATCAATATAAAAGAGATATGAACTACTCCCCTCATTGTCAATTGGTTGTGAGATGAAACTTTATATTCTTTAATATGGTATCAGAGTTCATAAAGCTCAAACGGATATTCCGTCCAATAAAATGAAATTCGATTCAAGATTGGTGAGCCCAAAAGAGACACCATCTTGAGGGGGCATGTTAGGATGAGAGAGTCAAACATCAATATAAAAGAGATATGGATTACTCCCATCATTGTCAATTGAGTTTAAGGTGGAACTCCATACTCTTTAATAGGCAGCCATGTCCACGAGCATACAGAAAAATAAATAAATTAAATCCATTGAAATATTAAATTAAAACTACAATAGGTAATAGGTAACGCAAAACCCATGCTTTGTTGCCCACGAGAGACTAAATAATTAGGCCTTTCAATATCATGATTAACAAAATGATCGTTAAAGAACTAAGAAATTATGAATATAATATATATTAACTATCTATTTAATTTTTTTTTTAATTTCTTATACATCTAAATATTGTTTGGGTTGAGATGCATTGTACTATATTTCTGGTTTGACCATGTATTTATATTTTTATTTATGTAACAAAACATTAATGATTAAATTGTTAATCTCACTTTTTTTTTTCTTCGTTATTGTTCTGTTCATCCATAAAAATTAAGTATCGTGATAATAATCGAGGTGCTCTGACTTGATTCTCCCCGAAAAGATTATAAAAATAAAAAAACTAATTTAAGGCACTTCAATGCATGGGGATGCCATTTCTAAAATTTAAAGAAATGGAAAGTGGGATGGCAGCTGCAAACACGTAGGCATCACTCAGACTCAGAGTGCTGAAGGGAACGGCGCCAAGTAAGAAAGTTAGATATATTATATTATATATATATTTTGTATATATATATATATAATAATAATAATAATAATGTGAATCAGCTTTATTGTTCTACTTTCACCACTCTCGCACTACCTCAGCCACAGATAACTTTCTTTAAATGGCAACTTCAGTGGATGGTTTCTTTATATATTTTTACTCTCTCTATGCTTTTAAAAATCCACGTACATCAAGAATGATTTCATTGTTCGGTGGAATCCAGTTCCATATTATGATTATAGTTCGACATTTAAAAGCAGTTATATCTCTTCGTACGATTTGTGATCCCCTCCCACAACTTATACTAATTTTTTCTTTTACCACATTTTAACTCGAAAAAAAACAAAAAACAAAAAACAAAAGAAGAATAGAAAGGCACAATCTATAAAAAAAAAAAAAAAAAAGTTATTGTATGCTATACCATTTGTCATTTAAAACACACGAAATCAATGAATATTTAGTATTAGCACGACAATGATTGAGTGCATGAATTTTGAGGTGTTCTTTTTTTAAGGATGTGTAAACCTAATTTTTCTTTCGGTTTTAAAATATATTCCAGTGCCACAATTTAAAAATACTAATCGTGTCCCCGAATTTAGAGGAGAAAGTATCCAAATTCCGTCGGCTTAAGAAATGATTGAGGAAGATAATGTTACTCTAGAGATTGAAAAGTATTATCATCAAAGGTATCTTTCTTCATTTACCGTTTAAGAACACACTTCTCTTCCTTTGGTAGTTACATGCACGTCAATTATTTCATAAAGTTCATAAAAACTCAATCATTATAGTGTTGAAATATTTTGCATATTTTATGCCAAAATCTTTTCCTCACATATGCAACAAGGAACCATAATGGATCATGTTGATTCAATTAGAGTTATTTTTATTAGTGGTCCTTCAAATTCTGTAATAAAAACCCATAATCGGAAAAATTAAAATTATAACAATCAAAATCAATTGCAAAGGATAAGAAAAACAAAAACAAATACAAAAAACGGACGAATGAACGCGACTCTGTGCATCCTCTACGATCCTCTTCGATTTCCACCAAATCACACTTCATCTTCTCCAATTCCCAATTCCATCTCAAAACCTGCCTCAATTCACGCTCAGAACCAGGAGATTCGAGTCTGCACCAACCGGACTTGCCGCCGCCAAGGTTCGTTTCAGACGCTCGAAACTCTCACCGGCTTAGCGCCTCCCTCCATCACCGTCAATCCCTGTGGTTGCTTAGGAAAGTGCGGCGCTGGCCCTAACCTCGCTGTTTTGCCCGATGGATTCGTCCTCGGCCATTGCGGCACGCCGGCTCGAGCCGCCGAGGTCTTGATGCGATTGTCCGGTGCTGGATGTGATTCCGTTTCTGTGTCCAAGAGTTTGGAGGCTCTTGCTCTGAGGAAGAGAGCCGAAATTGAGTTGCAGGACGGCAATTTCTCTCAGGCCGAGCTTCTTCTCTCGCAGGTGAAATTCTTTCGCCTTTTCCTTTCCTGTGTGGAGATGTTGATTACTAGTCGGGCAAAGTATAAGTTTAGTCGAAGAAAGTTAGAATTTAGTTACATAAAAAATTAGAGTTTTAATTTTAAGCTTTAGTACTGGTAGTTTCAAAGAAAAAGTTAAAATTTAGTACACATGCTTTAAAAAATTAGTGTTTAATCTCTAGGAAAGAAAATTGAATTTAATTTTATGATTTTATATATTTTAGTCTTTTATCAGACGTAATCGCTGACATATTATATTCATGGAAAGCTTAGACTCCAGTTTTTACAACTATGTGAACCGAGTATTTTAAAAAGCACTAAGGCGCAATGACCCTTTGGAGCATGAGGCGCAAGTCGCACCAAAAGACGATGACTCTTTTACTTAAGGCGCACTATATAAAAGACCACAAAATTTATATATTTGTATGTATACACAATTAAAAATACTTTTCATGGACATAAATGAAGTTTTAACCAAGAATAATATACAAAACATACATAATATTGAATTATCAATCTTCACACGCTTTGAATGACTGAATACGAGGATCTAATACGAGGGGCTTCACGTAAGGCGTAATAAGGCGCGCGCCTTATTAGGCGAGACGCTAGAGGTGGGACTCGAGCCTAGGCGCGCCTTTTAAAACACGGGTGGACCAAATACTAACGGTCTTCAAACGATAGTGACTAAACTTATATTTTACCATTACTAGTTCTTCTTTCTTCGGTTTGAGAATTTTGTTCTGAATGTTACATTGGTTCAATTTGTTGCAGGCGATAGAATTGAAACCATGTGGAGGTATCCATATAATATTCAAGGACAGGTGTTGTACGTTCTATCTTATTATGTTATGATAATTTTGGTAGGGATTGTTGGATTTATGTCAATATGCGCTGATAATTATTATTGCTCGTTCACTTTTTTTTTGTTGAGAAATTTGATCGTTCACTTTTAAGTCGCCTAAGTTCTTCCTAAATGCTACATGCTGTTGATAATTTATTCAGCATCTCTATCCTCAAGGGGTGGCGTAGTTAGTTGAAGACTTGGACTTTAAAGGTGTACTCCCCTCAAGGTTCCAGGTTCGATACTCACCTGTGACATTAATTTGTAGACACCTCCCGTGTCTCCATTCCTTTGAGGTCTCCTGGTGTCTGGGGTGGTTACCCTTATTTCAAAAAAACAATTATTCAGCATCTCTCTAGTATTTGGATATCTTTGCATTCAGAAAATTCAGTACAGTTCTTATATCTTATTATCAGGTCCATTGTAAGATTAGCACAGGGGAATCATTCTGGTGCCCTTGAAGATGCCAGTGAAGCTCTAAGAGTATCTCCTCGATATCCCGAGGTGAGGAGTAATTTAGTTAATCATCATCTGCATTACGTTCCACCTCAAAAGTTAGACAATAGTTTTGAGAAAATGACTAGGCTGCTACAAATTATAGGCCTGGGTTGTGAGTAATGAATAGTATTGTTATCTAAGGAGAAAAATGTATGAAACTACGAAGTGTAGACACCAGGTATTAGTACCTCAAATTATGGACAAGGTTTACGGTGTACAGAATTCCAATTTATAACATTTCAAATGCTTTTAAGGGGATGTGTGTAATGCTAAGGTCTAGATTCAAGATCAAAAGAAAATTCGGAGATAACCGGAGAACTTTGAACATGAACACCAATTGTAATTTCAAATTCAGGGATCAACTTCTTGTTAGGCTCCATGAGTCCTTCTGATGCATGGACCTTGACCCGTTAATATTAAAAAGGAATACCACACTCAGTATTCTTAAAGGGCTCGTTTAGGTGCGTGCTTAGGCTCAAGGTGGTCTAGAACCTTGTGTTGGGATGCAAACAAAGTATTCTACATTGGTTAGATAAGGGGATGATAATGATTGTATAAGTGATGACAACATTATCTATTAGTATGAGGCCTTTTGGGTGAAACTAAAAGCAAAGTCATGAGGGTGTTTGCCTAAAGTAGATAATATGATACGAATGTGGAGATTCAGGTGGGGTTGTTATCTTTATCACCTTACGCCTTGTCCTGAATGTGGGAGGTTAATGAAAAAATCCTTGCGTTTAGAGAATGTATTCTTCTTTATGAATGTTAAGGAAAAAAATATTAGTTTAAAATTCTGAAGTCTGATGTTCCTAGACTGTAGTTTAGAGATCTTTCGAACCCTCAATCAGCGGATTGAAAATGCAATTTTTTGTTTATCAGTACAAATGTTTGTCCTTAAATTGAAAAGATGTGAGAAAAATGGGGATTACAACTATAGAGTAATTTTCTTTTTGCAGGCTTACATTTGCCAAGGTGACACATTCTTAGCTATGGACCATTTTGATTCAGCTGAGACGTCATATTCAACAGCTTTAGAAATTGATCCTTCAATTCGTCGTTCAAAATCATTCAAGGTATTGATTCCCTTATCTTGGTATGAGGAGAATATGGGCAATTTGACTTCTACGACAAAAAAGACAACTACTTTAAACTACCGCTTTTCAGGATGTTTTTTCTTTTTCTTTTTTTCTTTCTGGGAGGCAGAACCGGGAAACACATTCAAGAAATGCTTTACCTTTGAAATGTCGATTGGAATTGGCTAGAAAAGTTCTGGAGCTACTTTTTCTATTTTAAATGCAAAATTCTTTATTTTTATTTTTTTTAGAAAAAGAACTGTTTGTAGAATGTTGTTGTCACTAATTGGGAACCTAAATGTCCCCGAGGGGTGGCACGGTGGTCGAAGCCTTGAGCTTTAGAGGTATGCTTCCCTTGAAGTCCTAGGTTCTTGACTCATTTATGACATTAATTTGTAGACACCTCTCGTGTTCCAATTCGTTCGATGTCTACTATGTCTAGCCTAGGGACCTATATTTCAGAACAACTTTTAAGTGCTGGTAAAAATGCCCGTTTCATATTATATTCTAATATTTGCAACATTTCTTCAATAGACCCGGGTCGCTAAGCTTCAGGAGAAACTCAGTGCTGTGAACGCACAGTAAAGGAGATGTGAATCAAGGAACACGAATGATGACAACAGTTCGAGATTCAGTTACTCCTTCAGATTGTTCCCAGGTTCCCAATTCCTGACTCAGATTGTCTTTGAAATCTTAGGTTAAATATATAGAAATTTAATGCAATTTTGGAGTTTCATGGAAATCTGAATGGAAGATTTGTATAATTCTAAATGAGAATGTTATTTGTCGCAAGAAAAATAAGCAAGCTAGTGCATTATATCGTAATTGTCTAAAAGAAAAAAAGTATTTAGTTATTAACTAAACAAAATTCGTTTGTTTTTTTTATTTCCAAGAAACTGAACATGTTTCATGCTTGGAAATATTTCATTTCTTCGGTGTGGTTGTCGATCAAATAAGGGACTTCGAATTCATAAAATATTTAGAGGTTATGTATTCATTCTATAGTAACACCAACTTAGTATTAACCATTATGAAGTGTTCAAATGGTCATGAAGTGCTCAATTGGTCAAAGAGAGTCTTGGGGTGTAAAGGTGATGGATTCAATTCATGTTGGCCACCTACCTAAGAATTATTTTCCTTTAAATTTCTTTGACATCCAAATGTTTTAGGGTCGGTCAGTATATTCTGTGAAACTAGTGCGCGAAAGCTGTGGTCCGGACGACGGTCACAAATATACAAAAAACCTACGATTATCTGATCCAGCATAATATCAATGCTGGTTGGTTGAAATATTTTGCTTATAGTTATCTCGAATTCGAACAAAATAAATGCAAAGTTCATACCAAAGTTAAGCATTTGAACTTAGACTATCTTGAATCTTATCACTTTAGTTTGTAGGTGTTAAATACTGCGTGCTTGTATTTCAGCATTCAATGACTGGTTATGTTAATTACAATAATTGTCACATTTTTTTAAAGATAAAAATTTCATAAAAAGCCATCAGAACCGGTACCAACCAACTGGCTTCCCCAATAATTGTTGCATTTCTTTGTGTACAGTCCAAAATTATTATTAGGGGAATAATAATGAAAGTGAAAAGTATTATACTTTATCCATTTATTACAAAATGGTACTCGAATTGTGCATTATGAAACCGGCAATGGAACATCTTTGTCAAACATTGCTATCATACTAATTAAGTTTACCCGTTCTAATAATTTCTTCTTAGTAGTTGAAAGTTTGGGCTTTGTAGGTGTACTTCCTTTAAAGTCTTAGATTCAAAACTCACATGTAACATTAATTTATAGATACTTTCTCTATTTTCATTTCTTTGGTATTTCAAAGTGTCTGGCCTAGAAACGATGGTGGTTATCATAGATGGGTTGAACAAAACTCCAATTTAGTGATTTCTAAAAAAATAATAATAATTTTCTTGATAACTGGTCACACCCCTTTTATCTCATTCGGAAAGAAAATGAGATTTTATAATTAAGTTTTCTCTAAAATTCAAACTTGAAATCTTCAATTGAAGATAGTTAAATATCCCAAATCTACAAACGAGATGGTCCTTATGGGACTTACAGGATCCCCTAATTATAAGTTAAAATGCAGAAAGAAAAAAAGAAAAAAAAAAAGTAAAAAGCAAAAAGCAGGTATAAGTTGGTGTAATAGAAGGTGAATGAACTTAAAACTATTTCATATTGCTTTCAAATACTAGTGTTTAGTAGATGCCACAGTGATTGACAGTACTAACAAAGATACTTTCAACAAACTATCTTATGGGATTGGCAAACCTTTCTAATGCTGCTACTAAATACCTAGTTAGAAATGGCTTGGCCAACCCAACAAAAAAAAAAAACAAAGGAAATTATGAACTTGGATTAGTGCTCTTACCACATAAAAACATGTCCATGCTCATCAACTTTCCCCACCAATTGTAAGTCTTCTTCCCACTGTTGCTCCTTTTGTCACTCTCACCTTTTGATTTCAGCTTTCCAATTTGAAAGCATGCCTCCAATGTTACCTCATTCCCATTTTGCACTTTCTTCTTGCTGCCAAATCTTCTACTTTCTACCATTGTTTTATCTGTCTTCACAAGCTGCTCATAGTACTCCTTATTCCTTTTCTCCAACCCATAAATTTGGCCCTGCAGATCTTCAATCTTCTGGTTAAGCAGATACACCCTATGATCATCCCGCAGTTTTAGCATACATCGAGCCATCTCGCCTGCCTTTTGTCTCATGAATACAGACTCTGCGGCAAGCCCTTTGTTTTCCGCCGTCAAGGAAGCCACCCTATGCTCCAATCTTGCATTTTCATTCAGTAATATAAGCCTCTCAGACTCCAAAACCTCAAGTAGACTCTTCTGAAGCTCGATCTTCCTCGATGAATCACCGCATTGCCTTTCGAGTGCGCTTACTTCATTTAGGAGGATATCGTACTCTACATTCTTCATGACAAGCTCGGCCACGAAAGTATCATTGTCTATGGTAAGATAGTTTTTAGCTGGTGTAAGAGAAACTTGCTGGTAGGAAAGAGAGCTCTCTGCATCGGACTCAATTTGACTGATCCCTGAATCTTCTGCTCCGTCGAAAGAGTCGAAGGTTGACGTAACAGAAGAGTGTCGATTATGGTGTTTTGCGATGGTTTGGATGTAGCGATCGGATAAGGTGGTGTAAGCAGTGTAAAGTTCTTGGAGAAGGGCCAGCAGTTGAGGGCGTTTACTGTAGTAAAATTCGGCACGTTCAGCAAAACTATCCCCTGCGTCGTCCTCTTCAGCATTTTTCACCCCAAGTAAATTGATTCTCTGCTCCATATCTGCCATAGCACATCAAAATTCAATATGAATTAAAACCCAAATAAATAACAAATAACAAAGCACACATATAGCTTTATGTTCTTCAATTCTTTTATATTAAAAAAAAAGAAAAAAAAAAGAGAAAAGAGTGTGGACAGTGACTACAGTGATTGATAAGTTCTGTTTATATTTTAATACGCCAAAAAAGTTTGTAAATAAGTGGGGTGAAAAATAATTTTTTTTGTCTACTTTTATAATATCCGAAATTATAACTTGAAAGGTGGCATTATGCCATTGACTAAAAAGGTTTGAACACCTATCCCACATAATTGAACTAATGAATAAAATAATTATAATCATACAGTAGACCCAACAAAGTCTGCAACAATTATCACGTGATCCCCTATTTACAAATGAGAAGGAAAGAAAAATAAATTATCATAATAATTTTGAAATACACAACGGAAATTCTCCATACTGACATTCAATACTCCAAAATACATTGATGTGACATTTCATCTTTAAGAAACGGACATATGATTTAGTCCATAATTTTATTAATAATGTGCAAAGCAACTTGGCTTAGGATTTAGGATTTTTCTGGTGACAAATACCGATTTGGGATTACCGGTGATGAACTGGTTTACATCCAAATAATAAAATTATTGCATCACTAAACCATTTGATTTAGGATTAAATATTCCGGAGGATGGCAACAAATTCCAATTTAAAAGTTTGAATTCCTGTCAAAATCGTGGGGCAAAGGGTATGGTATGGTTCCCCCACCCTATAGGGTTCTTTTGGCATTGCATTGTTTTCCATGAAAATGACCAATCCATAAATACAATCTTACAAAAATTTAAATTCTATGATTAATTAGACTGGAACTCATCCTTTATGATAAAAATGAAACCATTCAAAATAATTTGAATTTCTAAGATAAAAAAAGGAGATGGGTAATGGGTTCACATAGTTCAAAGTCATTCACGGGTTGGCATCAATCAGGCAAACGATAAGATGCTGTTTAAAGGAAAGTTGCAAATAGTACAGAGACGAAAGAACAGAAAGGTCGCTGTTACGAATACCAAGAAAAAGGTTCCATTCCCACAAGGAAGGTTGTTTTGTTTGTATGGACGATAAGGGAGGATCCCATTCTCTAAGTTTTGAAGTTTCAAGTTTTAAAACAAATGGGGATGTTTGAAAAAGGGGATTGTGAACGATTATAATGGAATGAGACATAAGGAGAGAAAAAAAATATATTTACATTTAGATTACGAATGATTGTGAGAAAATTAAAATAATCAATATGGTGACTATATGAGCTAGCTTTCGCATAACTCGACTAATATCACACGACTACTTCACCCTACAACATTTGAATGTCAAGAAAATCTATAGGAAATTAATTCCTAGATAGTTGTGATCATAGATTAAACTTATCAGCTTATGCAATCATAATATCTTTTTTGATCAATTGAGTCACTTTATCCTGACTTAAAATAATTGATATGATATGATATTATGAATATTAAAAAAGTATGATTATGAGGAAAATAATAAATAATACTCCGTGCAAAATGGGAACAAAATACCATGGGGATGGAAATTCAAACCCGTACCTTCAGACTCTCAGACATTACTAACTTTACCACCTACCCCTCCCCTACTCTAATAAATTTTTCAACATGGCTACGAAATAAGTCAGTAGGGCACAGATGTTAAGTCTTTTCCTTAGACTAGGGTTTATCCCCCACCCTCTAATGGTTGGTTTTTCTAGGGACCATTAAAAAAAATAAATGTTAAAATAATTATTTTTGTTGCTTTCAAATATTTAATAAATTTTAAAACTCAAAAGTTTGGACTAGAATGAAACAAGCTACAACCATGAATAAACTTCAACTATTCTCGTGGAGGAGCTCATCTAATCCTATATTATTCTCTATAATTTGATTTTAAAAGAAACCCGAAAGTGGATATCATGTATTGAATTCATAATAAAAATAATAAACTTTATTTTTAAATGTCTAATGAGATATTTTAACTCGAAAAATATAGTAAAGAGATGTTTTGATTCCAAAAGAAGTAAAACACTAATAACATTTTGTAGGATCCATTAACTAAGAGGATACAAGATCGAAACTCTCTGCCCCAAATGTTATTGAGTTAAAAAAAAAAAAGTTAAAAGTGAAAAATTAGTGTTACCTGCGAGAGAGGACGATAACATTGAAGAAGACTTGGAGGCGAGTGTTATACCGTTTCTATTGCAGCTGAAACTCTCACAAGATGGAGATGAAGGTGCACGATTGATCGAAACCTCTTCTTCCTCACGAGCCACCATTGCCATCTCAACCACAGTGCTAACCCCTATTCCTCTCAAAAAATGCAACCCACAGTAACTAACACTAGCGCAGCTTAAAACACCATTTTACACGTTCCAGCCAGAACAACCTAGCAGAAAAGGCAATATACATTATTTAATTTAAGCACCACTAGGTAGTAAGGTACAAGCATACATGTTTAATTCAAAATCACTCACAATAATTTATAACTTTTGTTCAACTTTTAATAGAATTTATTATGCAATTACAAAAATCATTTATGTTGTGATTTATTGAATGTCAGGAGTAATGGTGGTAAGTTCCAATTAAAAAGGCATGGCCCCATAAGGTTCATTGTGGCACGCAAGTCGGCAAAGCACAAAATCCAAAAACATCCAAAGCCATAAAAGCAGCAGACCGTACAAAAACCTAACCTGGGTTTAGAACAGGAAAATAATAAACAATCTAGAATGGGCAAATTGAAAAATAATTCACAAATTTTTCTTTAAAAAAAAATGGCGCAGATCTCGAAGCTTTTCAGGTGAAGATAAATAAACCAGAGCAAATCAAATCACAAAGCTGTTTCAATATTCATGGTACCGGACGCTGCGGAAACCGTATTACTCAAATCCCCAGGTTATTTCTATAATGCTTCCACATTTTCTTGGATCACCACAGACAAATTCAAAAGCATTTGGTTCTAAATTACACAGAAAGGAATCAATACATTCCGATTCGATTCAATTCAATCGTTGACACAAAAAATTAAGAGGAGCTTCATATGATTCTTTGGTAGAGGAATCAAATAACAGTAACGAAAACGAAAAAAAAAATGAAAAAGAACAGGGAGAGAAAACGTTCCGATTGAGGAATTGCATACTCGATTTCCAGTGGTAATTGCAGAAAACCTAACGCAAATGCACTACAACTAAACAGAACTTGTATAAACTTCAGCATTCAACCTATAATGCCAGGAACAAACAAAAAAAAACATCACTAAACGAAAATCGTCTACAGCTGAAGGCAACGTTGAAATCTTACACTCAGCAGCCAAACAGATTCACATCAGAGAACAGAAAACAGATTTGAGAGGCAACAGAGAAACATATGATCCAAAGAAATCAAAGAGTGGAGAACAACAAACAGGATTCACATCACAGTGAACAGAAAACAGATTTAAGAGCAAACAGAGAAACATATGATCCAAATATCTTCTTCATCGCGGCCAAACCGGATTCACATTACAGTGAACAGAAAACAAACGGAAACAAATGCAACGATGAGAAGCAGATGACAATCGAGAAGAAATCAAGCAGAGTGATGAAGAAGATACCACGGCCGGAAACGAAGCTGAACCGTCGCCGCTTCCGATGGATTGGCTATTCCGGCGAGATTTGGAGGCGGAGGGTTTCGATTGAGGAGAAAAATGGGAGTTCAAAATTTGAAGAGAAGAGAGATTACGCATTTAACGAGGAGGGAGTGAAACGAAAAGAGAGAAAAAAGAGTGGGAGAGAGATTGTAGGGATCTCACTATTCGCGTTTGAATCATCCTTTCATACTCTTCACATAAAAAGTATATTTATTTTTCCCAATAACGTATGCCATTTAATTCCCATTTTAATTTTATTTTTTAAATAAGATATATTTTTTAATTCAATAAGATTGATTGATATCTTATATTGATATTTTAGTAATGAAAAACTCTCATACATATCAATGTATAAGAAAGTCGACATTTTGTGACATTTTTTTAGTTTTACAACAAATAGAGATGAGAAACTCGAGCTCACGACCTTTAATCATATAGTTCATACATGTGTGAGATATTCATCTTATTAGTCATATATGACTTTATTTATATCATGTAATAATGTAATCTATGCAAAATGTAAGACTATCTTACACTGAGGAAGTCTTACTCCTCTTAATAATATTTTTTTAAAGATATAAGCTAAATATTTTATTTAAAAAAAAACGTTATTTTAAATTTATCTTATAATTAATCTTAGAAGTTATAAATTGGAATCTTTAAATTCTCAAATGTTATTTAATTAAAAGGAAAAAAAAATCATCTTATGTAATTTTTTTTTTTTGAGGGTATTATAAATTTTTGTCATGTAGTGGTTCTCAAAAACAAAATATCACGTGGTATAAATTTTAGTTTAATTTTTTAATTTAATCGATCCGGATATAAGATTGGAGACCAGTCAAAAAACTCATACTTAATTGAGTTATTCTCTAGTTTTTTTTAATAGTTATTTTTTTTTTTTTTTTTTATGTTTGTTCCTAGTGACAAGGGAGTCTCGAACCTAGAATCTTAAAAGAATCGAAGTTCTCTAATTAACAATAAGTTACAATATTTACAAATCAAATCCTGAGTTTTTGTATTGCAAATATAATATATATATATATAAAAAAAGATCTATATATATTTTTTTTTTTGTTCCAACACTCATTTGTGTTTTTTTTTTTTTCCTTTTTTGAAAATAATACTCATTTGTGTTTCGACAGGTAATTAGCACTTAGCAGTACATCTGACATATTAGGCTCACCAGAGCTTATGAATTCAATGTATGGTCCTTTGTTGTTGTTTTTTTTAAAATCAAATACGTGTTTTCTTGACATTAAGTATATTAGTGAAAATGTGTGTAAACTTTTCTTATAAAATAATTATAAATGTGTGCAAATTTTAAAGTATTTTCATTCGGTTGATTGAGAAATTTCGGTCAATCCTAGATTGTCATGTCATTATCCAAAATTTAATGCCGAAATTAAATTATATTTTGGGACAATACTTTTCAAAATTAAATTGCACCAAAAATTGGTTTATTTTGAATTTGGGTCAAAATTAAACCAGACTCAAATTCGTTTAGTGAACCAAGCCATGAAATCCAAGCCCAATGGTTAGGCCCATTAAAGCCCAAGCCCAAATCCATACGAACTCTATAAATAGAAGAGCTTCCATTTCTTTCAAAAGGGTCCAAAATCTTAGAACTCTAGAGGGAATTCGCCAAAGTTGAGGTCTACGCTATTGAATACAAAGAACACGCATCGTGTTCTTCGAATAAAGAGCATACACTCGATAGAGGATTCTTCAAAGTCGAATCATTCGTCAAATTTGAAGTCTCTCCGTAGTTCTGAAGATCAAACATCATTCTGAAATCAAAATCACTTGGAATATCAATCGATTTCATAAACGAACTGCGCAAACACGAAGAACACACGCCGTGTTCTTCAAGTGGACCAATCAAATATGTCAACAAGTCAACGACCGATCATCATAAAAGATCAACAAGTCAATGATCGATTATAAAAGATCAATAGGTCGACGACCGATCAAAGATCAACAAGTCAGAGACTGGTCATCAAAGAGGATCAACAAGTCAAAGACCGATCCAACATCAACAAAGTTCACCTTGAGAATAAGTTGTAAACCCCCCAAGACAAATCTATATTCGAGAACAAGCTGCAAAAGCCCTCGAGACAATTCTTCATTCGAGAACAAGCTCTATAGCCTCGAAATATTTGTATATGAGAGAGAAAGAATCAGAGGAACATACGAGAGATTGTACTCCACACTCGCACATATTCAAATCAATATAACCACAAATTCTTTATTTACACGTGTCTCGCATCGATCTCATCTGTCGAAATCTCGTGTTTACACATTCAAAATCATTAATACGTTTTAATATTTATTATTAATATTTAATAATATCGAACCATTTGTTCGATTTTTAATTGGTTCGAATTTGATTTTGGATCTGATTCAACGTCCATTTTTTTGTCATTTCTTTAAAAACCATATATCCTAATATAAAAATGATTTGCTTTTGATGGTTCATTCATTCACATTATCAATGAATTGGCAAGATCCGAGAACATTAACAAGTTCAACCAATGCATCCAGTTTTTTTTCATAAAATTAGTTTCAAATAGATAATGACAATCAATATGAAAAAATAAAGTTTGATAAAGCTACTTGGAAATTATATTAACAATTTGAATGATAAAAAAAACATTTACAATAAGAGATTAATCTTCGAGACTTTAAGAAATCTTCTAGATACCGGAAGAAATTAAGATAACTAACTTATTGACACAGTTCGTTTTTGTTGGTTTTTTAAAACGAAAACCAAAATCGATCCAATATTTTTGATTTTTTCAAATTACAAACTAATATGTCCAAATTTGTGCTAAAATATCGATCTGACCCAATAAATTGGATTGGTTCGGTTTTTTAGCTTTTTGTTGCGCCCATATCCCGTATTATAAAAAATATGTGACAATATTCATAAATATCAATGAATATTTACTATTTTTTTTTATAAAGATAATCATATTTGTAATTATTATTGTAATAGATAAGTTCACTTTTAGAGAGTTGCAGGTATTTTAGGGGACTAAATCGATCGTACCATTTATGTCTGATATTGCTTGTAGGTTGGTGGTATATATTTGTTTTGAGCCCGTGACTAGGCTTAAGATAGCTACTAACTTCACAATTTATTCAAAATTTGGAAAATTATTAAAATTTACAGGTAACACTCTTTATTTCTTTAACTTACCCTTTTTATTTTATTTTTATTTTTTATTTTATTTATTGAGTGAGGGCGGAGGTTCAAAACCACCACAGAAAATATATATGCCTCAACTTGTATTCTATAAAAGGTTGTTTAAGCAACCATTGAACTATTATAAACAGTTAATAGGGAGATGAGATGTAAATGATCATAATAGAGATAATTTGTATTTGAATGACATGTTATTATAACAAATAAATAATTATTATATTTGATTTGGTAGGAAGAGTTTTTTTTTTTTTTTTTTTTTTTTTTTGACACAAATGATAGGAAGAGTTATACTCAACCATTATTATAAAATCTTTAACTCAAATACGAATCGAGTTATAATAACCTTTCGTAACCCATTGGTATTCTTACAACTATCCTTTAAAAAGCTTTACGTCAATTTAAATACAACTAAATAAGTTAAGATACTATAAACAGTTCAGATCTATTTCATCAAATGTTACTACTTCACTCTAAGATATTACCCTACCCGGAAGAAAAGTATATCCAAATTGAGCCTAACTCAATTGACATAAAAGTATTTTTCCGACAATAAAATTAAATGTTCAATCTCTAGTGTTATATATCATGGGGTAGCTCAATTGGTCATAGAGGGTCTTGTGGTGCATAAAATGATGGGTTCAAATCTCATGGTGGCTACCTATCTAGGAATTAATTTCAAATTAATACCTACGAGTTTCCTTGACATCCAAATGTTGTAGGGTCAAGCGGTATGCCCCGTGACATTAGTCGAGACGCGTTTGTGCACGTAAGCTGGCCCGGACAGTCACAGATAAAAAAAAAGAAAAAAAGTGTTATATATCAGATCAAACGTGTAACATACGTTAAGACTTTCTAGTATCGGATAAAAACCGCTGTAATTGTTATTGGGTGCCAGCCAAAGTACTGCCATGGCATGCCCAAAAGCAATATACAAGTGGTAGAAAACGACTATTATAAGCCCTTTGCAAATCCATTTAACGAGCCAGTCAAAGAGGCTAATTATGGCAATTAAACTAAATAATGGTACAACAAAATCTTAATTTCTGTTTGTTGTTATTATGTATGATGACTGATTCGTGTCTATCAAATACCTAAGAACGGAAATTCATCATGAGATTAAATTCAGTGAATTGATTGATGACATTGAAGCAGAAAACTGGTTACCATTAGTTGGTCTCACCCGAATCAGCTCCATAGCGACAAGTAACTTTTTCGCCTTCTAATAGCTTCTCTACGGCGTCCGAAGGCAAGCCAGTCATCTCCAATGTTTTCTCCCACAGTTGGTAAGAAGTCTCGACGTTGTGCGCCTCTTCGGACGGATTTGTTGGACGACACTCTTGGGAAAGAAATGCACAAACTGGCCAGTTATCTGCTTTAAGTAGTTCACAGTACTCTGGAACTTGAGGATCAGTGGCAGCAAAGAGAGTACTTCTAGAACCTGCAATTGGCAAACGATGATATATTTGTTTCATTTTAAATGCCTAGAGGAATAGAGAGAGGCGAGAAAGAAAACATTAAATATGCATCAAAATCTTAATCAACAAATACATTTGAAGGTGATTCACCTCAATCAGAACTATCTTTGATAACGTAAAAGAATCTTCGTAGAAGTTTCATTAATGCTACAAAATATGAGAATAATGGCATAATCATACATTTTCCATCAAGATTATAAAGATGTAGATGAAATAAGTTCTTTCACTTCCGGAAGGGGCATCTCTATTTACACCCAGTGTTTGGTATTCCTTGAATAGAAAATAAAAACTATTTTAGACCTAACATCTTACTAATTGGAATAAGGCAATTCTACCTTTGGAAAAGGGGGATTTGGTCTTCCAGCCGTGTTTGGGACGCCGATTGAGTTATTATAAATAGTGAATTGTAATAAATGGTGGGTTATAATAAATGGAAAGTTATTATAAATGTTGGGTTATTATAAACTAGTTTGGAGTGCACAACATGAGTTATGACGGTATTTGGGGTACAAGTTATTTTAATAGGGGTTCATCTCAAATAGTGTTTAAGGTGCTAAGTTATTGGAATATGGAAGAGAAAATGGTTTATCTCAAATGGGCCATGAGTTAGGTGAAACGGCAGCAAAGGTTTGGGTCACGTGGGCTAAACATGGATTGGGTTGCATAAACGGTCCCAGAAATAGAAATTCAGCCTTCTTTCCAAGGGTTTTAAAACCAAGCAACATAGTTGGTCATCAAACAGATTCTCTGAATTCATGTTTAGATTTATAATAAACTAAACAGGAAGGTTCCTCCTCTAGTACTCCTAAAATGAGTGATAAGTCGTAGAAATCCTATCATTACTTTTTTTTTTTTTTTGAAACAAGAGTAACCATGTCCATCCCTAGGCCAGGTACTGGGAGACATCGAAGGAATGGAGACACCGGAGGTGTCTACAAATTAATGTCACAGGTGAATCTCGAACCTGGACCCTTGAGAGGAGCACACCTTCAAGCCCATGTCTTCAACCAACCGCGCCACCCCTTGGAGACTCTTAATCCTGCTTCTAGATAAACTTTTTTTACATAAGTAAAAAAGTGCTTTTGTTATATGAGATCCCTCGACTTCTAATATCGGGAGAATCTCGTGTATTTCTCGCATAATTCTTGACAGTATATCCCAACCACAAAAACTTAGAAATAAGAAGTTAAAAAAATTGTTATTAAATGTAACTATTTTATTTAATTTTAGTATGAAATTGAAGTTAAAACAAAAAACAGTTAAATTATCAAAAAGGTCTCCATATGGCTCATAGGCAGCAAAACATGCATCTAGATAGTACACAGTAAGTAGTATTTAGGTTAGCCCACATGTTGAGCAGCAGATACTAATATCACAATAAAGATTGACAACTATCTTATTTACTTGGGAATGCCATCGCTTGAAATGACTTACCTTCTTGAGGACTTAAGATAAAATAAGGAATTAGGTGATAAGCAGCTTGAACAAATTTTGAAAGATCCCTTGCCTGCATTGATAAACAAGATTAATCCTGATGCAATTAGTGACGATTCATATTGACTGTATTCAAAAGTTATCTTTCTACTTAGCACAACCACTCAGCACAAGTCTATTGTTAATTATTATTATTATTATTTTGAAACAAGGGTAACTACGCCCGTCCCTAAGCCAGGCACCGAGAGACATCGAAGGAATGGAGACACGGAAAGTGACTACAAATTAATGTCATAGGTGAATCTCAAACCTGGGACCTTGAGGGGAGCACACCTTCAATGCCCAAGTCTTCTACCGACTGCGCCAACCCTTGGGGATTGTTAATTATATTACAAGGTATGAGATCCAGCAAGTATAATATTCCAGGCATTGCCTGGAATTTTGGTAACATGGATGTGGGTTTTGAAGCAGTCATCATCAACATAAGGCTTTGCTGTAATCATGCAATTGAAAATGATACTGTGATTTGGAATGAAGTGCGAGCAGAAAAGAAATTAACAGTGGGGTAAGTAACAGTTCTCAGAGTGAATTGCCATACACAGATAAAAGACATTTCAGTGAACATTTTCTTAGAAGCTGCTGAGAATTTTAGTAGAAACTCAATTCACTTACTGAAATATCATTCAAATGCTCTAGTAACATGCGCGATTTCAGTTATCAAATAGTTAAAGTATCATTACCACTTCTGAAAGATAATAAGGGGATAATAATGTATACGTGAATATTTCAATCTTACATCATACCAAGGAATGTACGAGATGATACAAATACAATTGAAGATATATATTCTAGAGTCTTGTTAAGAACTTACCACATTTGTGTGAACAATCCCAGGTGAAACACACACCACATTGATGCCAGATTCAGCAGGCAGCTTCTTGTGAAGAACACTGCTAAACATAACCTGTAATCCAGAAATCATTAGACCAGGCTATGTAATGTTGGCACCCATGAGCCAGCTTTTATACGCCAGAAGTTAAAGATCAAACCAGAAAATCGAAAGGTAAGTTATGAATGCTTTTAAGATACCACACGTAACAAAGAATAGATGATAGAACTTGATCGAAGCCAACCACCACTTGAGAGGGTGTAACCAAGGTTGTCAACTCGTAAATCGTAACACGTATCGAAATCTAATTTTAATGTAACGTGAATCGTAACGAATCATATCGTGTATCGTAAGTTTCAATTTTATTAATAATATTTAATTATAAATATGAATAATAATATAAAGTATAAAAAACTTTTAGATTTCAGAGAAAAATAAATAATAAAAACTTAACCAAACCTCATATAAAGTTCAAAATATAAAATAAATAAAAATTTGAATATATTAATATAAAATAAATTTAACTATTAATGGAAAAGAAGATAAGAAACCCGTTAATATAAATTTAATATATTTAATTGAGTATTAAATGAGTATTTTGCCAAATCAATACTTTCTGCACACTAACCAATATACGTTTTTACTTCTTTTTTTTTTCTTTCTATTTCCTTCTCTTCCCTCACGACTAAACTCTCTTCTTTTCATCTTCTTCTTCTTTTTTCTGGTTTGTTATGTAACGATTGTCCGGCGCCGGTGACTGCAACAAGTAGAAGCAATCTTTCTTTTTTTTAAAGAATTTCAGAATCGTAACGTTTCGATTCAAGAAGAAACATGAAAGAACATAATTGAATTAACAATAATAACAAATTAAGAAAAAATGAAATACAATTATAAAAGAAGAGTTTCCAAGTAATCAAACGTAAGTAGGGCACGAGTGGGGGTGGAGGAAAGGAATAATTGACCAGTAGATACCTGTGCGAGCTTACTGTTAGAGTATCCAGCTAAACTTGTGTATTTCCTTTTTTCTGAAACGATATTCATGTCTTCCGTGTCAACGAAACCAACATAATGCATCTACATATTAAGCAGCATGATTACAATGACGGAAACAAGCATCAAAATGTCTAGCAAAGGAAAAATTGCTTCCAATTAGGAGCCAGAAATGTAGTGATTGAAACACGCCTGATATTGAAAATCCGATCCTAGACTCTCCATGCAACTGATGAGTATAATTTACAAAGATCTGGAATAAATCATTTTGCCAATTTTTTCCGGCTTTATCTTTATTTTATCGTTCTGGAAAAAAGAAAGAAAAAAGAAAAAAATTGTGATAGATCTGGAATAAATCATTTTGCCAATTTTTCAGGCTTTATCTTTATTTTATCGTTCTGGAAAAAGGAAAGAAAAAAAGAAGAAAAAAAATTAGTATCACACATCGACAATATATGCACTTGATTGTGATATTGAAAGCCTATCAATTATCGTAAGTGTTGATCACTTCTAAAATTTGTTAGCTAAACAGATAATGTATACAAATAAGAGTCTTTCATTTATATATGTGAATGTTCGGACTAGCTTATCTACACCTCGACTATTCTTACAACCACATATATACAATTAAGAGTTGAAACAAATAACCATTTTCTATATATGCACATATATTGATACTTTATATGATGCAGAAAACATATGTTCTATGCTTTTGTATAGTGCCCATGAAACTTACAATGGAGTTCACATTAATTATTCGGCTTGGGGAACCTCTGATAAGGGATGGCAAGAGTAATACTGAAAGCAGTGCAGGAGCCAAATGATTCACTTGCAGGTGCTCTTCGTAGCCATCTTTAGAAAATTTTTGTGGCTCTAAAGACAACAAACTCAAATTAAGCTAAGAAATTGGAACACATTCCTTCACCAAAAAACAAATACTATTATAATAAAAAAAAAAGTAAATGCCCCACAGGGCCACAACGGTAGTAAGATGAATGTAAATCAATTAGGCACCATTTCATAACCAATTGGTTTTTTGTTTTTGATTTATGAAATTTAAGCTTATTTCTAGTCAAATTTCCTACAATCTACTCCATATTTCCAACAATGTATCCATCTTTCCTCAAGAAAGTAGGTGAATACCAACCAAATTTCAAAAACAAAAACAAGCTTTTGGAAGCTACTTTTTTTTTATTTCAAAATTTTGTTTTGTTTCTTAAAATATAGGTAAGATGTAGATATTCAAATAAGAAAATGTTATGGTAATGTAGTTATTGTAGACTTAAATTTCAAAAACCAAAAACGAAAAACAAAATGGTTATCAAACAGGGCCTTAATATTCAGATTTCTAAAGCAGTTTAAAGTCACTGACAAATAGCCCAAGCACAAGACTGCAAGAAGTATTTATACTTCTAGATTTAGTCCGCATAACTGTTTATAACAGAAAAGAGGAGGACAAAAGCTGGAAACTAGTATAGGAATATAAATCAATGAGCAAGGTGAACTAATCAAGTAAGAAATCAGAAGAATCTTCCTTGAAATCCATTATCATTCTAAAAATAGAGAATAACAAGCTTAACAAAGGAAAATACAAACTATTTCAAAGACAACAGTGCTCTCGTCCACATAGTTCCTTTTAAAATCTCATCAACGGAATAAATCTCTGGTACGATAAGTATCCGATATTCGTTAATAACTAAGTCTATTCAGGCATGACAATAAGGAAATGGAAAAATAAAAGACAGCGAGTAAAAGATTCCTAACCTCTAATAGAAAATATTCCAGCATTATTGATAAGAACATGTAAAGGTCCCATACGAGCATTATAAGCTTCGGTAAATCTCACGACAGAATCTAGAGATAGAAGATCAAGTTCCATCACCTGGAAAAATGCCAATATATATCACTTAATAACAATACATTAACTACCATTTCTTATATACAAAATGTAGAATCTAATTTGAAGTTAACAAATTCTTCTGATGCAGAGTTAAGGAGTTCAATATGATTGCTCTTCAAAAAGGAAAACAAAAACTGTAGATTTGATACCTCAATATTGAGAGGAAGGCCCCTGCCAGACCATTCATTTTGCCACTTCTGAATCAAGTCGAGAGCAGCCTTCGGGTTCCTCACTGCCATGACAACATGTGCCCCGGATTCCGCCAGTTGCCTGCTCCATTGAATTTTTTGTAAAAAAGAAGCAAAATCATTACTCGAGCAACAAATAAATCCAAAACCTAAACACAACTCGGAAAACTCGAAAACTGATAGATTCAAGCTCGTGACTTCTTGATCACAATTTATACCAGTTGAGCTATGTTCTTTACCACAAAAACAACTAGTTACTAGATACTTTTTTCTGTTTTTTTTTTCCTATTCTTTTTGCCCTTGGTTTGGGTATTTTTTAAGAACGTGCATCATCATTTCTGATTCAAAACACAAATCCATACATCACAAAAGTACCAGAAGAAAGAAAACGCAGTTCAAGTTACAACAGTGGTAGGCATCAGCAACGTATGAAACCAAATAAGGAACTGCAAACAAGTTGCTACTGATTAACAAAGATTCCAAACTTCCAGGCACAAAGAACCACACAAAACAAGAAATCAAGAACAGAAACTCGTTGCATAAATCGAAATTCGTTAAAACCTGGCAATCTCGCGGCCGATTCCGCTGGTGGATCCAGTGACAATGCAAGTAAGGTCATTAACAGGAGGAAGGGGCATAGGGTTCTGGAGATGGCTGGCCATGATTCTCTGGAACAGCATCTCGTGAATGGCGTACATCCAGCCTCTCAGCCATTCGATCCAGCCCAACGCCTCCTTCTTCTTCTTCTTCTTCTTCGTGTTCTTCTCGTGATGCTTCAGATTCTTCTTCAGTTCATCGGAAGAAGATGCAGAATCCTCCATTCACGTACAATTGTTGTTGCTCGTTAACTTCACTGTTGAGATCGGAGCTAGAAAACGAGCGATTTCTCTGATTCTCTCTCTGGAATTTCTCGCTGTAATTTTGTATTTGTTTTCTGGTTTGGCGGATACTGTGAGAGGCGGAGTTATGTGCCTGTCCTCGTTATCGCACATATTCACACTGCATCTAAGCTACTTTCTTTTTTCCTCTCTTTTTCTCAGCTTTTTCTTTTCTTTTTTCTCATTTTCCTCCAAAATTCTTATTCTTCTGCTTTTTTTTTTCATCTCTTTCTCCATGGTTAATAGAAGTGCTATTTTCTTTTTTTCTTGCTTTGGATTTTGCATATATAACAAAAAAAAAAAAAAAAAAAAAAAAAAAAAAAATGACAAAACATTTCCAAAAAAAATTAAAACTAAGGAGGTGTTTGGTCTAA
>JBBMEF010000004.1:10485451-10498619 GCA_037832685.1 Sicyos baderoa
TATAGGTCAAATTCGTAATTGGCCATTTTTTAGCATTTAAAATTAATAAATGAAAATCTACTATTGCAAATATTTTCTTAGTTGCCTAATTTTGTAATTACTTTTCTAATATGGTCTATATATGATAAAAGCTCTTTTTAAATTTCGATATTGATTTGAAGTGTAAATAATGTTAAAACATATTTTTAATAAATTAAAAAAGAATAAGAGTAGACTACTATCCATACTCATTAAAAGAAAGGACTGTAATCGCTAACGTCGTTTGGAGCAATTGGCCGTCTTGTAACATTGACATATTTATTTATTTATTTTTTTCTTGAAATCATTGATATATTGATTTTAATTATGTAAATATTTAAGCAATTGGCCGTCATATGGAGCTCTTATTGATGCACTTTTGTGTACTCAAAAAAAAAAAAAAAAAAAGTCTGATGCACTTTTGTGTGGTTCACTAAACCAAAACTAAAACCAAAACCCATCATGTTGCAACAAAAATAAAAAAAAAAAATAAAAAATAAAAACCTAGTCAACCAATCAATTCAATTAACATTAATGTTCAAATACAGTTTCCTTTTCAAACACATTCAAACAATTATTTAAAAAAGATACATTATTCGATGTTAAGTGAGATTATGTTAAGATATTTCTTTAAAAAAAACATATCATCGATAAGATTGTAATACGTGGACAAAAAAATATTTTTATTGCAACAAGTCATGCATGAGATCGACATAATAATCTACAATAATCGTAATAAATCACCTAAAAGCTTATAAAATTTCTAAAAATTTATAGCTCTTATAGAATTACACGTTTGAAATCACCTTCTCTTAATATTATCAAATAATCTAAATTTATTTGAAAATAAATTGCTAAAAAATACAATATTTAAATCCGTAATTATCTTGCTTTAAAAAAAAAAATTAAACTTACTTTTACCCACATTCTCAACAAAAATAAATTTTATTGTTTAAGAACTTTTTGTTTTTGTTTGTCTTTTTAGAAAAAAGAAGTAAAATATTTAAATATCAAGAAAAAAAAATTAAAATCCTATTTGATAATAATTTAGGACCGAATTCATAACCATTTTGTTTTTTTATTTTATTTTATTTTATTTAAGTCTATTTTTAGTCAAATTTCTTGTCATGTATTTCATCTTTTTTAGATTACATTAATTATTTCATGTAAATACCAACCAAATTTTAAAATAAAACAAGCTTTTGGAAGTTAGTATTTTTTCTTTTTCTAAATTTTAATTTGGTTTCTAAAAATATAGGTAAAATTTAGATAAGTTTTTTAGACATAAATTTAAAAAATTTAAAATTTAAAATTATAGCCTTAATTTTTAGTTAAAAAAAATGTGGGTGTGGAGAGCGAGGATGGGTTTTTTTATTGTTTATTTTTAAAGATTTTTAATTGTAAACCCAACACCCCCACTTTTGCATCATTTCTTTCCATCTTATATTATATTAATCACGTGCCACTTGTTACAACTTGATGTAATATTGACATAAAATATATTGAACGTCCATGCAAATTTTGGATGATTAATTACTGGTCTTTCACACTATTACACGTAATTGTTACTAATATTCAAACCAAATGACATTTTCTTTGTTTGTATTTTTTATATGTATTCTTTTGACTTTTGAATGGATGGAGCAAGGTTAGTGTGTCAATGGAAAGCTAGTACTTTTTTTGTATTCCCTGTTTCATTTTTCTAGACCGAAAATGATTGTCTTATTCACGAACAAGTAGAATGATTATCGTGTAAGATTGGTGAAAGCATTTATGTCCTCTAAGTAAGATTTGTTGGTCTCCCTTCTCAATTTATACTAAAGAAAAATAAATGATTGTCTTGTCCACTTTTTATTGAAATCTCATCATATTTATTATCGTTTTATTGATCTCTTCATAACTATCATCTTCCCTTCAAATACAAGTAATGGTTTATTATAATCTTTCTTATCACCCAAATTCAGATAATCATTCTCTTATATTTTTCCATTTATTATTCTCATCATTCTTGCCCTAAACATATCCTAAGAGAAAATAATTAGATTACATAACTTTTTCCTAAGGAGGAAGACCAAACTCTAGATTAAAATATCTTCAATCCTAACTTCGAGCCCAATCCACAATTCAGAAAGAACCACCTAACACCAGAAAAGCCAATTAACAAGGGAAAATTATGCATATCAAAGGTTATCCTTGATAAAGGGTCACCTTACGCTCGAGATATTAACAAATCGAAACAACAATCCAACTATCAAAATTGTCGAAACAAATCACAAATAAAAAGAACTTCCACTATGTAAAAATTTACTACAATCACATTAAATTCTTCCTCACGATCCCAATTACATAAATATTCTCTTTAGAGCAAATACAAATGTATAAGAAAGCGGCAAAAAGTATAAATGGAGATTTTATTGCGACGCTTAAACATGAACGTCCATGCGTTGCCATTTCCCCAACATTGAACCCATTTGATCAGCTTTGTCATACAGTCCCAATAGTCCTCCAGTATGAATGAACAGAATCTTCCTTCCTTCCCACTTCTTTGGATTCTCAGCCATGTCTTTCATCATTCCATAAGCTGCTTTCCCGCTTTGAGAATAACACGTAAAAATAAATTTAGGGAAAATTGCACAAACTAATCCTATACTATGGTGTTTATAATAATTATATCCCTAAACTTTTAATTCGATCAATTATCTCACCTCAAGTTTGATAAGTATTGCAATTTAGATATGAAATGAAACAATTGTCATTCTCTACTTCCAATACCTTTGTGAATTTCTACAATTTCCATTTCTTAATTTCATTCTCTCCAAATCATTTTGATAAATGTTAACCCAACAAACATCTAATAGAGACAAATCCCAAATTTAAAGGTTAAGTCAGTAGTTCAAATGGGAATTTATCAAACTCGTCCTCATCAAATTTAAGTGTTAAGTGACGACCAGAACGTCGATCTTCGAGGGAGAGGATTTCAATTCTTCGAAAAGCTTCTTAATGGTATCATGGAAAAATCCATCCATATGCGAGATCCCATCATCTAAAGTGGGGTTTTTTTCTTCCTGGCCGGCGAACATGATTCTAGGGCTGTAGGTTTCTTTGTGGATGCTGGAGCTGACGTCGGCTTAGAGCAGAAATTTGTACTCGTTCAGGCCCAGATTCTTGGACACTTATCTGCTAAACTATGTGTTAAATTTTCGATCGTCGACTAGCTTGTGACATTGTATTCCAATGTGTGTCATTCTTGGTCCATTTTTCTGTCAAAGTCCTTCCAAATGGTTCGATGTCTCAAGACTTTTCTTGAATTTTCATTCTTTTTAGTCTTTGCTTCTCTTGTCTTTACTGCTTCCATCTTTGATTTTAATTTTGTTTTTGTTCTTTTCTCTCTTTTTTTGCATTTTCTTAATGAAAAGTTTGTTTCCATTTAAAAAAAAAAACTCACATTTTCAATGTGGGACAAAGGCCACAAGGTGAGTATCTCCCACCCAAATTATAAACTTGATCAGTGTAGTAATAACAATAGTTTACCTGTATACTGGATCGAGAACAACGCCCGTGGATTCAGCAACTTCTTTTACGAAATTAAGCTCCTCAAGCGTGTTAATTGCATAGCCAAGACCCTTTGCCTAAATACAGAACGAGAAGAAACCAAAGTTCATCTCAACTTTATTTTATAGAGAATAGATGAAACATGCTGATGATGACAAACGCAATCCTACAAATTCTGCATTGAATTGAATACTAATAAATTTTAGAATGCACCAGTTTAATTTTATATGAAATTGGAGAAAAACAGATGTGTATTGTCCTTCATAAATCTACTAAAGGTCCAACTTACATTTTGGATTTCAACTATATCACGTGAGTCAACGCCGGCATGAAGCTCATCAAGTAAACCTTGAACAAAGTCGTAGAAGTAATCAGGATCATCACAAACAGAGAACCCATGAACCTACAGACACAACAAAATTAAGATGTGAGAAACTAAGATGAAGAGAAACAAAACGAAGTTTTTTTCTTTTGTCTTTTTTTTTCCCTGAAAAATCATACTTTTGCCTTCAATGTACTCAACCATAATCCCAGTGACAGACCAGCGAGCGTGCCCCCACTGGGAAAAAATCAATAAAACATCAAGGATTGAAGTATAAAAGAATAAAGGGAAAAAATCAATAAAACATCAAAGATTAAAGTATAAAAGAATAAAAAATCGTTCTAATCCCGTGTCACTGTAAACTTGTGAATTAATCAGCCAGCTCTATGGCACTACTATTAGAAAGTGTAGACATCCATCTCAAAATCAATTGGTGATGACTGATAAGAGGAGTAGTCCACCTTTCTTATATATTGTTATTAGGTCTACACTCTTTCCAATGTTAAATGCTAACAACTACTTCTCCGGCCCATCCCAGTACCAACTAAATCTCCTATTCATTCCACCAACCGATACGTCCTTGGATATTGAACCTATTGGTTGATATAATTAAATTTTCCCCAACCCATGGCTAAAAAAGAACAAAATAATTTAAAATAATTAGTGAATCTTTTGAAGCAATTAAAACCTCCAAAGCTAATGAATCTTAAATAAATTTTGAGGCTAAGAGAACTATATTTTCCCAGGGGAAAATTTATTGCTTACGACTCTTTTCTTGTATCTCATAGAATCAACCTGGCAATTGTATCCCATAGAAATGTCTTTCAAAGAGAGGCGTTTTTTTTAACTTGTACAGCAAATTAGGAATACCTAAATTTTCTTATTATGCTAGAATTTTAGGTTTAAGCCTCCAAAACTTTCATCATAAGCTTTTATTACTTGCAATTTAGCCATAAATGAAACCTAGATAAAGTGACCCTCAAAATGCAACAATATAACAAGGTCGAGAATCAGGTATTCTCAAGTGTCCATTGTTTGCTCCTTACTAAGGAAAATGGTGAATATCCAACATCAAAACTTGGCTCAGCTTTCTCATTGCCAACAAGAAACTATTACAAAAAAAGAAAATGTTGTCATACCAGTCTTTCTCACTCTATTAGAAAATGTTCTTATATTTAATGTCCATTGAGTGATTTCAAAAAAATAAAATGCTCTTATATTTAATGAAACAAACTTTTTTTCACGATTTCCAGTGCGTGCAGGTACTGCAACCAAGTTAATAAAAAGAAACAAACAAAAGGAAAAGGCCCATCCCATCAACCAGAAAAAAGAAAAGCAGAACCTGCCACAAGCTACTACAATATCGTCAAACTTGATCTTGTCATTTCCAGTATCCAGTTGTTGTTCAATCTCCCTAATTGCTTCAATATAACCCCTGAACATAACCAAAATTCATTTGTTACTTATTCATATGATAGTAATAGAAAGAAAGGGAGAGATGAAAAGGATGCAATGATGATAATTATGCAATATATCAGTATTCAAAAAATAATTATGCAGCACATTACCGTTCTCAAGAAAATAAAAAAGGGGAAAGAAAGAGAAAAGAAAAATAAGGCAAAATATTTCAAGAGAGAAGAAATGAATCGGAGTTAGGTGATTTTTGTAGTAAATGATGTGAGCTCACCATCTTAAATTATTGTAAGGAATGAAATCTAGAAGACAATTTATGCTCCTTTAGCATGGATGTTTTATTCTTTTCCATAGACCAATCAGAATGCTATCATCAACAAATCCAACCACACCTAATATAATGGGAAGGAGGAAACAAGCACAGCCAAATCTCACCAAGTTCCAAGGGAGTTTGATCCTCCAACAGGAATAACATATGGCTTTCTTCCTTCAGCGAGTAATTTTGACTTAAGATAATCAGAGAGAGCCTGGAATTAAAATCAAGAGGAAAAAAAAATACCATAAGCAGATGTTGAAATAAACACAATAAAAATATAGCACTGGAAATTTATAAACAGTATCCCAAGTAAACAAGTGAATAAAGATTAACCAATATCAGTTCAAAACAATTCATTTCTTACCAAAATACAATATGAAACAAAATGTAATAAGAAACATTAATATTAATTAAGACAAGAAAGAAGTGGGGAAAAAGAAACCCTCATGGATCCCCTTTTCGGTATTTAAAAGACATTAGCTGAATATTTTGTCTCGGAACAACCACGTAAATGCTGAGACTCTGGTCAATTTGACATGGAAAAATGGTATCCAAATATCAAAGAACTAGAATGTTGAAACTACAAGATCCAAGTATATCCTCCGTGAGCCGTATAAATGGTATCCTACTCAAAAAACTTAATGAAACCATGAGCTCTCAAGGTGTTACTTTTAAGCAAGAGAAAAATGAAAGCAGTTAGGTCCATGATTCTTAAGACATCGGTCATACTTGTCTAGAATTAGGCATCTTCTAAAAGTCACCAGTACGAGAATACATTGATTCTGAAAGCCGAAGAAGAAGAAGAAGAAGAAATGAACAAACCATGCTTCCAATCTGTGCATACTCTTCTTTTGAGACAAGTTGAACATGAGCTCCAACTAAGCGCTCGACAAGGAGATTTCCAGTCAATCCAGGGTCTTGATTCACAAGGAGCTGCATCAAATGACAACAATTAAGAAAAGGCATGAGAGAGGTAATTTTAACAAAATGTAGAACAAAAATAAAGATAACCTTTGAAGTGCGTAGAATAAGATAAGTGTCGAGATTGAAATACTTCGCAGCGACAGCCGTGGCACGACAGTGATTGCTTTGGATGCCTCCTATAGTTATAATACAGTCAGCACCTTGTTGCAAAGCATCTGCTATCAAGAATTCCAATTTCCTAACTTTATTGCCACTCAATTGCATTCCTGAAAGATCATCACGCTGTATTCGTTTTTTCAATTATATTTTCATTAGTGACTGAAGTAGGAAAATTTAGAAACAAAATAAAAACAACATTATGTAAATATGAATCTGGTATATGCAGGAAAGAAGAAAAAGGTGCAATAGTTTTTGGTGAGGGGAGAGAATCAAATTAGTCAAAAGAACGGGAAGGGAAAAGGAGATTGTTATGAAACGGAAATCAACAACCGATCGAAGCATAAGAAAACGCAAAATAAGAAGAAACACGACACACAATTTGCGTGGTTCACTAACGTTGTGTACCGTTGTGTTAGCAAGTCTACGGACAGAGAGGAAGAACAATTGTATTGAGAGAGGCGAATAAATAGATTACAGAATTACATAATGAATGTCATAAAATATTCAAGGGTTTAATTCAAGCTTTTCCGGAGTGCGGTTAGCCGATGCGGATATGCAACGCGGGATGCGGAATGCATTCACGCAACAGAATGCATAATGCGGAAAAGCGAGACCCCCGACTAACTAATCGTAAGGCATCAGTCGTTCAAGGCATATCACAACAGAGATTTCTATTTCGAAATAGGTAGCCAAGTTTTGAGTATTGTAATAGGGAATCAATTCTCTGTTGAGAATTAGTGAGAGTAAATTATGAGGATCAAAATATACATACATGAACCACAATTCAATCAAAAGTATCTTCAGATTTAGTGGAGAAATTGTATTGGTTTTACCTTGAGCCAGAGCTGGGTGTTGTTGGGCAGATTAGGAAGGTTCCAGTTGTGAATGGGAGTAGGAAGCTGATGATTCCAAAGTAAATGATGATATATAATTAATCATAAATACATACATGTTCATGATTCTTAATCAATTGTGGTGGAATTTGGGAACACTTACATGGCCAAGAGAAGAGAAGCGAGTGGGGATTGGATTAAGGTGTTCGGCCCAGGACGGAGGCTCGTAAGGTCTGACAGAGAGGAAGTTAGGGTTACTGCAACCAATGTAATCTAAACTCCGACGAGCCGCCGGAGAAGACGATAATCGCCGCTTCCGGCGGTTCAACCTTCCCGAAAACGATGACGCCGACTCCCATTGGAACCTCACACTGCTCAACATTTCCGCGCCCGCCCTCAATATCGTGCCTAAATTAACGACTTTCATCAATCGATTGAAAACACTCGAGTTGAAATTTTTGTTATATATAAAATATTTTTTAAATCCTGATATAATTAAAATGTATATTTTATAATTTGCTATCGAGCAGTCGAGAACATTTTTTCAAAAACGAAATTTTAATGTGAATGGATATTTTTATTTTTAAAAATTATAAACCTGTATTTGAATATGAATAAATATTTTAAAGTTTTGAGTGATTATGAATTGTTCGGGTGAAGATTAAATATTGTTTGCATAAAAAATTATTAGAAACTTTCATTTAGATAAAAAATTATGAAATATTCCCATCATTCTTTCTCTTTAATATATAAATTTCTTTATAGCTTTTGAGCTTATTCTCGAAGTTAACTTGGTTTAATGGCGTCGTAGTTTTTGAAATTTTATTGTTTAGGCCCCGTTTGATAACTATTTGGTTTCTTGTTTTTAGTTTTTCAAATTTAAGCCTATATTCTCCCGAATTTCCTACAATGTACTTCATCATTCCTACTATTTATCCACCTTCTTTTAAGAAAGTAGGAGTATACTAATCAACTTTTAAAAACAAAAACAAACTTTGGAAAGCTACTTTTTTTGTTTTTAAATGTTGGTTGGTCTTCCCCTACTTTCTTAAGGAAATATGTATACATGGTAGAAAGTATAAACAAATTGTAGGAAATTTAAGAGAAAATAGGCTTAAATTTGAAAAACCAAAAACAAGAAACCAAATGGTTATCAAACGGGGTCTTAGAATTTGAATTTTGAAGTCTTGAAAAGTATTTGATTTTAAGAAGTGTGGATGATTTTTCTCTTTAATTAGATGCATATACTTCACTTGACAAGTGTTGTATGACCTATTTTAGAATTGTGGGCTTAAAAGTCTTCATATTATATGGGCAAAAGAGTGTTGCTTCCTTCTCACATGTGTACATACGATTTTCTTGAATAACGTAGTGCGCAACTGCCTTCAAAATATATGGATTTAGGTAACAAATTAATTAGGTAGAGGTACAAATTCAGTAACGTTGAAACGACACCATTTTGGCATCACAACTGAGCTCATCTCATCAACTTTGTCGTACAGCCCTAACAGTCCTCCGGTATGAATGAACAAAATGTTTCTCCCTTCCCACTTGCTTGGATTCTTACCCATTTCTTTCATCATTCCATACGCAGCTTTTCCACTGCATGAAACATTATAATTATAATCTCTAATATATATATCTCAAGTTGCAAAGTCTGACCATGCATACCTATATACTGGATCAAGAACAACGCCAGTGGCTTCTGAAACTTCTCTTATAAAATTAAGCTCCTCACACGTGTTAATCGAATACCCTTCACCCTTTGCCTATCAACACAATTTATATGATTAATTAATATATTGCCAATTAATTAATATACGTGCCTTCAAAAATGGACTTATTACATCTTGTTTCATAATCATTTTATTTTTAGTTCTTAATTCTTTTTTTTTTGTTTTAAAAACTAAAATAGTTTAATAATTGTTTTACAATATTATTGATTTAATAAATCTCAAATTTGTGAACTCAAACTTTATTTATAGTGTATTTATCATTTTTTCAAAAGCTAATGTTTTTTAGTTTTTAAAATTTTAAAACAAAATTAGTTATTAAATAAAGGGGAATTTGCATGTACATTACAATAAGGCAAAATAATTACATAAATAGCAAAATAATGAAAATATTTGTAAATATAGAAAAATCAAATTTATAGACTCCATTAATAATATCTGATAGACTCCAACAATAGTGTGTTCTGATAGACATCATCAATAGTGTCTCATAGAGTGCATCAATAGCGAAACTTACTCCATAAACTTGGAAGATATCACGCGAGTCAACACCAACATGTAATTCTTGAAATGCTCGTTCCACAAAATCGTAGTAGTATTCATCGGGATACTCAAAAATGGAAAATGCATGAACCTAGACAAGAACAATGACTCAATGAGAGAGCATTAATATTAATACACAGGGATGAGAAAGGAACTCATACTTTTGCCTTCAATGTACTCAACCATGACCCCAATGATAAACCACGAGCTGTGCTCCCACTGAAAATTAAAAGAGTCATGTCATTCGGATCAATTAGAGAGGGGGCTCGTTTTGAAACTTAATTTCAAAATGGGCCCAAAGGCAAACTATTTACAAAAATAGGCTTTTGTGTCTTTCCCAAAGATGCCACCTTGAGGAAAAGAGTGATTGCGTTTTTGGGAAAGACGCATTCAACATTCAAACGGCAATGGAAGCCCAAGCTCGAGCCGATTATGGAGTGTTCGAAGAAGGGGATTTCGGCATTTGGGTTTAAGAAAGGGAAGATTTTTCGGTCGGATTTGAACTTGATTTCACCGCGCCGCCGGTTCAGCATTTGCGGTTGGTTCAATTTGGTTATAAGCCTAAGACTCGGGCTAAATTGAGGGCTTTGAGTAATTGAATTTGTTGATTTTGGTTTAGATTTTTATTTTGGAGAATTCTTTGTGTAAATGTTAATTTACCCATTAATTAACCCATTAATTTCTAAATTACCATAAAAAATGAACGGCCTACCCAACCCCTCCAAACAAATATTAATTAGAGCAAAGTAATTAAAGTGTATATACCTGCCACAAGCTACTACAATGTCATCAAATTTGAGTACGTCATTTTCGGTATGTAGTTGCTGTTCAATCTCTCTAACTGCATCAATATATCCCCTGAATATAACATATCCAACGTCATATATTTTGTTTTAGTTTTTTGAAAAAAAAAAAAAAAAAAGTGTTTTAATATGATAATGAAAAGAAAAGAGATCATAAGATGAAGCAAATCTCTCACCAAATTCCAAGAGAGTCGGATAGGGCTCCAACAGGAATAACATATGGCTTTCTTCCTTCAGCTACCAATTTTGATTTAAGATGATCTGTCAAAACCTATTTTATATATAATTACCTCGGTTAAAAGAAGTGAGTTAATGTTTAACTTGGATTAATTAAGGGTTAGTTTTAGCTAATCATAAGAGATGTATTGGTGCTCCTATATAAAAGATCTTTGGGGGTTTTATTCATTTGAGAGAGAGAGTGAGGCTTAGAAATCCTAAACATCTTGAGAGTCTCTTGTATAAATCATTTGCAATGACATTACGATGGTGGACTCAATCAATCCATAACAGTGGAGTAGGGACGTTCCCAAAACCACTATAGATCCGGTGTTCTCTCTTCTCCATCCTTCCATTTTCAATTTGTTCTTGATTTAAATTGTTTATATTGTGCATTTGTTCTTGGATTAGATATAGATCTGGATTTTGTAAAAACAACAACAAATAAGAAAGTACTCAAACAAACAAAAAAAAAAGAATACGATATCGAGAATATAAGGTTCCACCTGAATATCAATGATCTATAACAGGAGTAACACATATCTCTTATTTATTGTTATGAAATCTAATTTACTTTTTTCGATGTAAAATCCTTAAGAGATACGTGATATGGAACGGAAGAGAGAAGAAACGAAGAAATGAACCTCGGATCCAAATTTTGCAAACTCTTCAAATGTGGCAAGTTGAATGTGAGCTCCAACTAAGCGCGGAATAAGAAGGTTCCCGGTGAATCCAGGATCTTGGTTCACGAGGGGCTGCATTGATATTATAATGAATGAATTGAAATGTAAGCGTGGAGAAAGTTTAGAGAAATTGAAATAAATAATAAATATATTGATTGGTTAACAACCTGTGTAGTGATGAGAATTAGATAAGAGTCGAGATGGAAATACTTGGCGGCAACAGCAGTAGCACGACAGTGGTTGCTTTGGACGCCTCCTAAAGTTATTATGCAATCAGCGCCTTGCTGCAATGCATCCGCTATGAAGAACTCTAAATTTCTCACTTTGTTACCACTCAATTGCATTCCACAAAGATCATCACGCTGACACCACGCACATATCTTCTCAACTTATTAATTCATTCTAATTACACCCAAAAAAATAATAATAACTAACTAACCTTGACCCAGACGTGGGTATTGTGGGGCAAATTTGGAAGCTTCCACTTATGAATGGGAGTAGGAAGCTGATTGCGATCCAAAAAAAAAATGATCATCAGGGTCACAAACTTAATTTAACTACAAAAATCATATGCATCCACGTCTGATAACTATTTAGATTTTGATTTTTGATTTTTGATTTTTAAAATTTAAATTTATTTTTACAAGTACCATGTAAAAGGGTAAGATGTAGATAAAAAATTAAATGGTTATGAAACGAGATTTCAACGAACTACTTTTACTTGAGCAAGAGAGCAGAAGTGAGTGGGGAGAGGTGTGAGGTGGCCGGCCCACGACGGTGCCACGTATGCTCTCATGGTAAGGAAGCTGCGGTTCAAGTTCACGACGCTACTGCCCTTCCAAACATCCTCCTCCTTTTTCTCCAATTCCATATTGCCCGGTCTTCCACAACTGCTCTGCAATTCCAAGGTCTATAAATACTACACAACTTGATTATTAAATATCTTTTACGTTACGATTGTGACGTCGCGTTTAGGTCTTACCTTCTATTGGGGGCACTGATCACTTATTCCCCGACATCTTTTGGACCCTCTATTAAAATTATACCATAATTTTTGAGTGATTGAAATCAATCGAACTCAATCAATAAATAATGACTAAACTCAATCAGTTTGTTATCAATCAATAACTAGTTTATCACCCCCAATAAGTCTTCTCTAACAGCTGGACAAATAAATAAAAATAATATTCCAAAATCGTGAAACACGCTGGAAGTTAACAACTTCAATTATATGAGTTGACGTCACAATAATTATTATCTTATTTTATAAATAAAAATGATTAAAAAAGAAAAAATAATTATTTGTGTGGCACAAGTTGAAATAAAGAAACCAAATATAGAACGAGTCAAAATAAATCAAGAAATATTATATTATATAGATCATTTTCAAACAATATTAGTTAGGTTCATAACTTTTTTTTTTTTTTGTAAATTTAGTTTTTCATTTTAAATTTTCCGAATTTCCAATTTTTAAAATCCTATTTGTACCATTTTCTTCATTAATTGCCGTAATTTGAAATTCAAAATGACAATAAATATTAATTTCTTTTCCAATTAATTGCAATTACAAAATTTACTTATTTGGAAATTCCTTAATTATTGGTAATTAATGTTGTGGATTTCATTTTCTTTTTCATTTTCTTTTCTCATTTA